>OY979694.1:234717299-235022299 GCA_963855945.1 Thereva nobilitata
CAAAGTAGCGAGAATGTACGACCCCCCCCCGATTAGCCTCCTACTGGGGCAACAAGCAGACCCAGACTGCCGTCGTTCTGGCCTAAGGCTCTGGTCTCACTGAAAGTGGCAAGTAGGGCCGGAGTGGAATTGCAGAGCCCACGGAGCATACCCAAGCCCGCTTTCGTGAACTCCTTCCGAGAACAGACCGAAGGCAGAACTGCGGACGGGAACCCGGTAAGCTTGAACAGTCAAGTGGAAACGACAAGCCACTAGGCAGACTGCTGAACTAGTTCCAGCGGTCTGGCCAATAAATATGAGGTATAGGGTGTAGTACAATAGGTCAGCCGCGTTACTTTTGAACTCAGTATCTCAAAAAAAAAAACAAAAAAAAAAACAATATGTACGATCGCCAGAGTAAACTGTTTGTAATCTAAGGAATATTCTGCGGCACGCACTGCTTTTGCAGTTTGGTGTCAGCCAATTTTAGGCTAGCAGGAATTTAGGCTGAAATGCTCAGATGAGTTCGAACGCATAAGCTCAAATGTAAACGTCACTCTACTGCGGGTTCGGGGCCACAGGAATATACACGGGAATGAGAGATCTGATGAATTAGCAAGGGAGGGTTCGAATATTGATGCCTATTAATCGGAAGAGGTAGACCCCCTGTCAATACGATTAAAAGACTTAATTACCTATACTTCCTTTCCTTGGCCAACGCAAGATGGAACGGATTAATAACATCCACCAAGGCTAAAGGAACATGGCCGTCCTACCACAAAACCAAAATTGATAACCTCCTAAAGCTATCCCGCACGAGCCCAGCTAGGGCTATAGCTGTGTATACGTGACACTGGCCAATAGGAGACCATGCATCGATAATGGGCACCTCCTTCAACACATCATGCCGTAATTGCAATGATCCAAATGAAAAAGAAACTGTACTGTCCTCCCGGTACCTCACACATGATTTGGTATCTAATTTTGTCGATCCTGTTCCTCTCAAAGGAGAACCGGCGACCTAATGCCTTGCAAACTTGAGGAAGAAAGTCTGCAACCTTTGTTACTGTGCCTGGTGACTCCTATCTCTTCGGATGTATTTGTTTTGTCTGACTTCCGAGTACTGTGGCTGGTTCTCGTAAAGTCTGAGTTAGCGTTTGCCCCACATGGGTACTGCACACCTTAGCTTAAAAGTGGCGGATGTGGAGTAGGATGGGATAGCAATTGCAGGGAGCTGCGGGATAGTATACCCAACTTTGTCACGTCTCACGACGCCTCACCGCCTATTACATGACAGGAAACTAGAAAGTACAAAGAATTAGTTAGTTTCGAGCCCTTAGTTCCAACTCAAAATCAACTAAAAAAATACAATCATCTCAAAGATTAAGTTATAGTTTTCATTAATCTTCTTAAATAATCGCTAAAATAAAAAATTCAATTGTACGAAACGCTGATCGAATGCTTAAATTTTCGTAACGACAAATGGTCCATACATTGCCGCAACATTGACCACTTTAACCACATCTGACATTTGCAAGAGCCGAAAAACCTCTAAAGCCCGAGGCGTGCCTAAATGACCTGAAATGTTCATTCAAAAAAGCGCCAATATTGAAGGTGCTCCATCTAAAATAGGACACAAATTGTTTTAATCAAAGGTAATAAATCACGCTAAAATGTTCACCTTTAAAAACTGCGCGCATTGGAGCACACACCTGCTCCACCGTTGAATGCTAATGTAAGGCGGACAATATTTTGATTGTTTTTCACATTGAGGATGCCAAACAACTGTTTGAACCGGGACGCTCCGCCACAAGAATCCGCCCATTGCATAATTCACTTACGAATTAGGAATAAACGCGAATCGAGAATGACAGCGCAAAGCAAGCTCCATCCATACAATTCGGGGGCTTTCAAAAATATTATGACGGCGACTGTTTCTTTTCATGCTAGAAAATAAGAAGCCTTCGGCTGTGAAAGACGGTCCCCGACAAAGAGTGACGCAGCTAATGAAGTAGAGACGATCCTCTGTTTAAGTGGCACCTCCAGATTAATTACTGCGAGCGGCTCGTGCATTTTCAATCTAATGTCCGAAGTTTTCTAAAAAGATGCCGCATGCCGCCGCCAATGCCTGAAAACATTTGCCGACTTTTGACGAGATTTTAATTTTCGATGGAAGTGACTTTTTAGCGCCCGCAGGTGAAAAGATTTCGCCGAGACGAAGAGACCGCGTCGAATTTGACTGTTTCTTCCGGTATTTAATGGACAAATTAGTGCTGGGCACATTAGATTGAGCCTTTGTGCAAATCATGGGCTTCAACATAAATGCGTGGGGAGAGTAAAGGGAGCTTGTTGTTATGCATTGCCAATTGGAAGTGCCCTGAAAGCTTCCATTGATTTTAGTTACGTAAATAAGGAACAAAGGCGTTACGTGAATGTATAATATTTGAAACGTAACATGCATGACGAACTTAAAATCGCATTTAAAAATATTTTCATCAAAATTTTAACCACCTCAAAGCTTCATGACGTTCTAAATTCACCACTTTTGTCCTCTTCTTATGCCAACATGACATGAATATGGCCTTCACCGCTGCGCGTTTCACCCAAAATGACACTTCTTTGCACGTCCGATTTGTATAAATTGAGATTGATAACTTGTTTCAAATCGCTTCATCTAAAAGATGCAATTTTACGCCACCTCGCAAAGGAAGAAAGCTACGCATGCGCTGTACGTTCCTAGAAGTTTCATCTTCAACTTGACATCGGTCGGTGTCTTTTTATTTGGCCACGGACCGAAGTCAGTGTTTTTTAATTTGCATTTACTGAAGACGACGTCTTGCTGGCTTTTTCTTTAGTGCTAGAATTTTGATACATGGACACGGCTAACAAAGTTGTTGAGAAGATTAATTGGCTTCTCGCTGCACTCGAGATGAGAGGATTCATTTTCACGGACAGGTTGCTCAGTGAACATTTGCGGGATCAGCTTTAATTTAAATCGGATTTGCAACAACTTTGAATGTGGCATAAGAGGACAAATTGAGCTCCGACGCCTTTCGTTCCAGTTCGTCAAACAAATCTGATTTCTATCTGGAAATTGAAACTTTGTTGCAATATTTACGCGAGGATTTAAAAGCGTCGACCTAACTGAAATTCATTCACTCTGAATCAATCGCAATGCTTGTATACTTCGGATTTGTATTAAGTTGTTTGCTTCCTATTACTTAAAGATTCCACATTCTTTCCCCCTTTTCCATTTAATCCCATTTTTAAATTATTCTTTATTTGCATTTATTTGATAAACTTTTAGTATTTCAGTGCTACAAACCGAAATTCCGTAAAAGGCTTTCACTTTACAAGGATTTCAGCACGGCTTCTAAGACTAGTATCAACTAATTCTCAAAAAAAAAAACATCAGCCTTTACGATCCCAATTCCAGTGCAAACTTTCATGGCAAAATAAAACGAAACAGAAATGCTTCACCCTTTTCGAAACCTCTTGCCCCATTGACTATTTATCCTTGAAAAGTCTCAACGACCCCGCAGCGCAACAAACTGACAAAATATCCGAGGACTGCACCAATTTGTATTGAACCAACATTTCTGGTGCTCATTCGATCGTCTCTAATTGAAATCCGTCGCTCAATTAAGCAATGTCCGATTCCGATATGCCCCCACAGCACTTATGGCCACCACAACACAGTTCTGCACTTTAAAAATTATTAAGCAAACGCTACGCCATTAGCATAACGCAAGGAGCACTACACCCAAGAATGCAACAATAGCATTGCCCAAGCGGTTGTGTCGCTCGCGTTACAAATCTTGCAGCCATTAACATTAAGAAAGGTGCTCGCGATCTGTTCTGCCTAAGCGATTAGTTGTACGATCGGGGCGTCCATGCGTGCGCTGGCATTGACCAAGCAACTAAGGTCTGGGTGCTAATTAGCATTTTAATATGATCTGTTTTAAAACACATCTAAGGAATGGGCTGTCGAGCGACGCAGTCACTTCCACGATTGCGATAACCAATTCCGTCTTGATGCATTCACGAACGATGCTGCCTAGAAGATCGCCGTGGCCAATTAATTGGCGAGTATCAATCGTTCGATATAACCGAAATGGATTGCGCGGCGCGAAGCGGCAAACCGACCAGCTCTAGGCGATAGTTGCGTCAAATTAAAATAGATCGCGCCCATTACGGAGTGCGTAGTTCGATCGTAAAGCGAATGGCTTTCGTTGTAAGTGATCGGTGATCGGATTGTGCGCTCCCGTGATCGGTTCGTTTGCACTTCACGGAACTGGCGATCAACGGGTTTCGATGTCGTTTTTCCTCTCGCTTGGATCGATTAATTCGCCGATGACAGCCAAGGATTATTCAAATACTGATCGTAGTCGTGGAATGCCTCTTTTCTGGCTCACCAGCGCTGCAGCAATCTAGTAGAAGCGAGCGCTGCTTTCGAGCTACGTGGCGACTCAAATGAACATCTGCCAAAATTGAAGATATGGAATTAAGTAGAGATAATTGCTTCGAATATTTTAGATTACAGCTGATATCTCTGTAATTTGCTGCTAAGTTATGCAGAAGTAGATTGAAAATGCAGATTTTGTGTAATTTGTATGGTGATATTGGGGACAGGAAACTTTGAAGGCTGGACAATTTACGGATAGCAATTAAGCCGTAAATTGCTCGAAGTTGATTTTTTTTAGGAAGTTAATGCCGAAACCTAAACTTAAAATATTAAGCTTGTGATGTAAAACGTTAATTAATGAAAGCATAGCGTGTGGTTCATTGTTAGGTTAGGTTAGGTGCAGGGCTACCTTTCAGTGCCACCAGAGGTCCAATTAGCGATTTGGCGCTCTGTTTTGAAGCCAAAAACTCGTGTACCTAGGCTTTGGTGGTTGTTGAACCGACTTTGGTGGGTATTTTAAAACACCCTGGGGAGTTTGGGAAGCTTATCAGTACCCCGACCCTTTTCCGAAGATTTCTTTTAAGTCTTGATCTCCATCCTCTATCTCGATCTCCGCCGAGAGAGGTTTTCTGCTTGGGTAGGTAGTCGTCTTTCTCGTTCCCATCTATGGTCCTTTGTTCGGGAATCCAGACGAGACTTACATTATGCTTTCTAGCGAGCTTATCTAGCTCAGTTCTACATCATTCCACTAGCTTGGAGGTTCTTGAGCTCTTGTAGTGGCTTGGCTATCTATAGAAATTCCAATGCCACATCCTTATGTAAGTTTGAGGTTCATTATCTGGCAGGCCTTCAACATCGCCAGCACCTCCGCTGGAAAGATACTAGTGTGCGCCGGAAGGTGCCAGACCAGTGAACGATGGAGTCTAGATTAACTTAGAACCGTCGGTGAATATCTGTAACATCAAACTTCTTTAGGACGTCTCCGTTACTGAACTCTATTCTTGAGGGTATTTCGACGGAGAAGTCCTTCCTGAACGACCAATCAGCGAGATTGCGGACATGTCTCTTGGGAAGGTTAGTGAGTGGTCTAAGCCTTGTGGGTTATCAGTTAACTCCGAAAAGTCAGAACTTTTCACCAATAGAACAAAAATCTCTGATTTCAGTCTATTATGTCAATATGTGACAAATTTCCCCTTGTACCTAAGCAAGGGTTCCAGTGTTGTAAAACGTTGATCATCCGATCACTCCTTCCTTCGTACGTGGCCGAGCTCAAACGCACTAAGTTCTATCATAAAATTCTTTAATAATAATCCCGTGTAATTAGTTTTGCGGAACGTAAATATAATTAATGCGGAACCATCAAATGGAGTAAAAAGCCAATTACCAGCATCGCCGCGCTGTATTAATCAAAGATTATCCGAAACAGGTGACAATTTTAATCAGCGAACGCAAATTGGGGATCACTTCCTTGTCTAGGAGCCTTCTTCTTCTCCAACAAAATTAAGCATCAAGGCAACGATGTCGTTAGTTAAGCAAAACGGACACCTAATCACCGCCAGATGTCGTAATTGTCGTAAGAGCTTGTTGTAACGATCGTGCAGTGCATTTAGTGCGCTTTCTTCAGACATTTGCGAGATAATTTATTAATCAAGCAACTCGGTCGTGGTCTTGCAGCGAGAAATGGCGGCGAGCAACGGCCGAAGGAACAGTATCAAAGGCATGCTTCAGGTACCTAGAAGCTGCCAATCGACGGTGCGATCTTCATCGAGACGATCGGTAGACGTTAAGAGCCTCAGAGCCAGGTCAGATGTGATATGATCATTAATCCGGTATGACAGATGAGCTTGTTTGCTATCAGGCCGTAAATTTAAACGTCAAAATTATCTCGGATGATGAATCGCGCCAGTTGTGAACTTTGAGTGGCCCCAGCTACGTAGGCAGGAGTCTGCGTTCCACAGTTCGGTCGATTATGGACATTTGTGAGACTCCATTAGGCTCTGCCCTCAGCTGCGAGGAGAAAATTGTTTTCAAATGTTCTGGGGTGGACCGTGATTTATTCTTGGAGATCAGCAATTTGTCATCCGGAAGTCGGGGCTATCTTTTAGCTGCAGATCGCATTTTAATTTTGCAATAAATTTCCCCGAAGTGGATTTCGTTCCTGGCTTCGGAGATGAATGGCTGCGACTGATCTTGTGCAAGTAACTTAGATGTCTGGATCTTATGATGGACCACCATCCACCTTTGATCTCGATTGGAAGCACTTTTCACAATCGCGAATTCCAGATATCAGTGAAAGGAAGCGCGCAGTTTGTGCAATTATAAGCATCGACGATCATTATACAGACATTCACCAGAGGCAGATTGCTGGTGCAGCAGCTCTGTTGAGCATTCCGAATGCAATCAATTAAACCTCGCCGTACGTGATGTAGATCAACCGCAAAATTGACAGATCGATACCACCTAGCAGCCGTGTCGTGCTGCTATTGATGGCCACATGGGCTTGGTAGTTAATATTGTGATATACAGCTACCACGTAGGTTTCTAGTGCGCATTAACTGATTCTAGGCCTTGCTGGATTCTTGTCATCTGGCATCATTTCTAGCAACACTTGACGAGCCTTTCAGAGCATGCAGCTATTCAGATTTCCGCATTCCTCGGAGCGATTTGCTGAGTCATATGGGAAAGAATTTGTCGATTAGATTCGGTTTTTTGTTTTTACTGTGTTACTACTGTTCGTAATTTATCTCGGGCACTTGTCTTCGGGTCTTGAAATTCTTATTTAAGCCGCAGATCATAATCTATCAACAATTTCGGACTCTGATTGCTTGTTGTGTATTGTTTGGGTGTCACCAAAGATTACAGTGCAAATCAACATCGTAAGGCGTGACAGATTTAGTTCTAAGTCGAAGCCGGCTTGTATCTACTTAAAATAGTTAATTAGACTTTGAATAAATTAGCGAAGTAATTGGCTGTTTTTTGCCAGTTTATAATTATCTTCCGAAAACATATTGAATTGCAAATTTAAATTTTATTATTCCATTTCAGCACGAACGTGTTGTAGTTGAAGAACAACAATTTTTTGGACTAGTTGTAATTAATTTCAGGAAGTTACGCCAATTGCAATTAATAATTAGGTTAGTATATTAAGAATGCTGCGAACAAACGGGTGTAGGAGTTAAGAGACATTATAGTACCATTTTTCAAAGAACAAATAATCGTGAATTTACAAGTATGTAAGACTAGCCGGCTGCTATTGAGGATATCGACTTTGTGAAATCGAAGCTCCGATACAAAAATTTTTGTTTTGATTTTTGTTGCATCCGTGGGCTTCGCTCCAAGTGCTTCTCTTTGGTGTCAACTCCTACAACATCTAGGAGTCCAAACCCAAAGTCCATCGCCTCTTCCTTCAGTACCGTCCAGACTTTAATTAACCTACCCTGTCTATTCCTTCATTCGAACCAAGATTACTAATAGACATTGCACGATGACGATAACGACATGGCGAACTGGTAGTGGTAGGGTGACTCCTAAGCTTGGACTTTCACGTAAAAAATATAATGCACCCACTTACACCTCTCAGCTGTGCTATTCTCTTCTATCCTTCAAACTAAGCTTACTACTAAACATTGCACTATGAACTGAACGACATGACGGACGGGCAATACAAAGGGCGATTCCTAAGCTTGGTATTTCTACATCAAAAAAATATATGGCCAATTATGCCAGAGAGCATGCAAGTCGTAATATAAGCTGTTCTGTTCTGTTCAGTAACAACTTCCATACAAACTCTCGTCCTCAATAAATATCGAGAACAGTATCCAGCATAAAGGGAAATTTTAAATTTCCCCTTTTCTCAGCATGTTTTTTTTTAAATTGACAGTTGACAGATAAAATAAATAAATTGTTTTGTGAAGTTTGAAGCCCCGTAACTTATGGAAATATTTGCAAAATTAGACGAAATTAATCTTTTTAATGTGTTGTACTTTATCCTAAGGCAACAAAATGATAAGTGACTTTTGCTCTATAAGAAAATTTCCTTTACCGGTTTTTTAACACAGAGATTTGTGTAATACAATATTGAGAGCTGCATCGCTGTACCCATGATGACAACTGGGTTGGTTAACTACGAAACGTAGTGGACAAACTTATCCCGGCGAAAATACCACGCTTTCTGTGAAATCAACGCTCCTCGTCTAAATGCTACAATAATAAAGAAAAGATTGAAACTTTACTCCAAAAAAGCTTGTTTGATAGCAAACATGACTGGCAGCACAAAGGCCCGCTGCAGTTCATTCACAAAAACCGGAGGAAAACAAGAAAAACTCAAAGCCGGCAACGGTCTAGGCCTGAAGCACGACTTTTTGGACTTTGCATAATTTTTCGGGGGATTAATTTCACATGCGGCGTGACAGCGGCCTTTATTCCGCTGGAGAAAGAAGAAAGCGCCATTTTATGGGATTCTCATTAAATTATGAAAAATTAATTAGCGTCCAGTTCGGTCCAGGTGCCATTCCGGCTGTCAGCTGCCGCTCGATGGCGGACCGTTTTCGTATTTAAAGTAGGCGAGACGTGAACGTGAGGGAAATTCACATTTCGTGTTCGCCTTTACTTTCGGGGAAAAGTGAAAGAAATTTTTCAAAAAAAGCCAGACGGAACGGGCTTTTCATCGAGCCTCCAGCCGCATCGGCTGCAATTATAGTCGTCTTTCAGAACGCTTCCGGTGCAAAATGGACAGTTTCACGCCTAGCGCTCGAGCCGATTGGAATTAATGACGGCGTCTTTAGGTTCTCGCACGGGCATCATTAAAATGCCATCAAAACATTTCTAGCTCTCAGAATTGGTGTTCATTTTGTTTTTGTTTTATTGCAGCATAAAGACATAAATCAAAATCATAATCTGCCCAGGAGAAATCCAGTCTAAGGTGATCTTTTCAGTGGACACGGCAAGAGTTATGGATTATTGTAAAAGCCGTTAAGTAACAAAAGCGATTCCCACAGCAATTCTGAGGACCGATTCGGACCTTTTGTGGTGAAAAGGTAACAAAACAAATATCTGGAATTTTTCTTTTGATTTATGCCCAAACCTATCAGGTCTTGTTTGTTATGCAGATTCTTCGCGGTAAAAGGCACCTGTTCCACGCTCGCGTCAATTAACGTAAAAAAGGAATCGCTGCGGGACACCAGTTCCTTCTCTTCTCGTGCGGCTGTGCCAGGCCACGGTATCGCAGTAACCTTAAATTCACTTCTTTATTGCGCGTCCCCAATAAAAAATTTTACGTTCAATATTTTTTTTGGCAGAGAGCTCCTCCTTTCCCCGGCCTTTAAACGCCCACATTTCGAAATTCCATTTGGCGAAGCACCAAATTTTTTGGCAGAGCCTTCACTTGTGGCTGATCATCGCACCGCGGCTGTGATGTATTAAGTTTACGTGCGTCACAAATCACTGCATGCATGAAAGGCGCATGTGCACACGGCGCATCTGCGTTGGCGCAGGACTTATATTCAAATTTTTGGTGATTTTGCCGTTTTCTTATTGCTTCTTCGTGAGTTTTTTGGTATTTTTTTCGGGCATTTTGCCAGAGGTTGGATCACCGCTGGAGAAAGTGTAAAAGGTCTTGTCAACGGCATATAATTACTTAACTCTTAAGCAAATACTGGAAGACTAATAAAAATGAAAATAAAATTTTTTGATTATTTTTAAAATGTTTTTACGACTTTTATTTATCCTGGAGGCGTCCGGGCAAAATAAACGCTTGTCCAATTTGCTCTTTGATGTTATCGGTTCATTTTTATTATCGCTTAATACGTTCCTCTTAAATCAATGCTAATTGGAATAACACGCGGATACCTTTCGAATGCTTCAGTTTTAATGAGATGAAACTGAAAGAATGAAATTCTACGAGCGATTAAAAATATGTGGAAAAACTCGTTGTTGGAATTTGGAGAATCTTAGTTTTGCGCCATTTCAACCGTCGTTGTCAAAGCCGTCATAATAAATTGTCTACAGATCATTTTTCAGATAATTTATAGAAATCGTTTTCATAATTTAAAAAAGTGTCCAGAGAAGTCACTGTAATGGTGGGTCCACACGACACAGACTTTTGTTCGCACAGACTTTTTCCCTAAAGACTTCTATAGAATTTTGTGTGCGCAACAAATAAATCAATGTCAAGAAAAGTGCGTACAGACATCCCGACGACATGCCTTTACGAACGAACAAACAGCAGCTTGTATAAGCTATCCAGCTCCGCGACGCAATGCCGTAAGCCGGCCAAGCGGGGAGAATGAAAGTTATTAAGGCGGTGGTTTTTTAGTCGCGGCTAGAGATCCACAGAACCGAGGGGCAGGAGCTTTTCGGTAGAATGCTATACACCTTCCGTACACTCGTTCCGGAGAATAAGCTAGAGAAAAACACTCGCACTGATAAGCTTCCGAAACTGCACAAGAGGCTTGAAACATCCACATAAGTTTGTGCCATCAAAACAGCGCACAAAAACCCTAATTGGGCCTCCGATCGCACTGGAAGCACCCTTACTCCCAGTCTACTTTAAGTATACTGGTGAAACGCATCATACGCGATTAAAGCGAAAACTTTTTTAAATTGAGATCTAAATTTGAGCGTGGTGTTATTATTTACTGATTTCTTAAATGGCAGTTTTTCATAAACAGAAATTAAATAACAACAAATTAATGCTTTTAATACTTTGAGACGTCGTTCGTCGCCTGTTGCAACTTGTACAATATTACCCTACAATTGCACCTTAATTGTTCCTCTCTACTGCAGTGATGACATATGCTGAATCACTATTTCGACACGACAGTTTCAGTGCAAAATTACCATATTTCCTTTATAATAAAACGGGACTGCACCGGAGCTGCAATGGTATCTCATTAAATCCCGCAACAACGTTGCCTCTCAACTGCAAGATGAATCTTGCTTCACGTTTCGCATAGAGATGCATTGAAATGAATCATCCACGCACGCGTAATCCGTTAGAGTTCCTAAGACAGCCTAAGCCATAGGTTAATTGTCTTGTCTTATGCCAGAGGTTAATCGGGGAATCTCTGTGTTTACCGACTTTTTGCAGGTTGGAATTTTGACGTATGCGTCAGAAGCGCAGACATTCTTTCAACTGTCGCCATCTAGACTTCCGCATTCGTTGGTCTGCTCTTCAGAACGACGCGACGCAAAGCCAAGTGCCGCCTTTGTAATTGGCAGCAGAAATGTGCAGAATGTTAAATCGATTATCGTCAGATGGATTGGCTCTGGATGAGGCAGATTAGTCGCAACAAGTGCAGTGCAGGCTGGTCACTGGGTGACTCCTAGATGTATGCGCGAATGGCTAGAAAACAGCTAAAGCTTTTGGTCCGGGCTCTGCTGTTTCATTGCGACGGTGCCTGACTATGTATTTCGTTACATAAGACACGAGCTAAAAACACGGGAGTATCCGGCAGCTCCGGAGCAGTGCAGTCAAAATTAACCATTTCCAGATTTCTCACATAATCGGAATAAAAATCAGCGAATCACTAATGGGCCACAGGGGAGCCGCTTTAATCAGATATCAATCATCGGCGTCTTAAAGCCTTTCTATGCCCGGCAGTCTTTAATTAGGCTTCTGGATTCGTGGGCATTTCGCTGGGTAATTTGAGAGTTTTTCGGGAAATTGAAATGTTCGTACCTGAAAGGGGCGCCTTCGGATCTGATGGAGAAGTTTCACATCTCGCCGTGGTCCGGATGATTATTTGCTCGTCATTCCTCGGGAGCTTCTTTCTGTTTTATAATTTCCGTGATGATAGTTGGGATTTGATGTCGAGCCTTCTCAAAGATAAGTTTCTCCACTTTTTTCCTGTTAAATGGCGGCTTTCTAAGTTTTTACAGTTTTTTTTCACAGATAATGAACGTAAATTGAAAATTCAAGTGGAATTGTTTGCTTTCGCGAGATTTGAACCTGTCGTGGTGATTTTATTAATTTGCGGGAAATTGTTTTTATTAGTGTCAGATGGACAGAAGAATACAAATGCGAAGATGAATGAATGAATTCTGCTTTTGGACGTCTTTGTTCAAGTCACAGTCCTGGTTTTGGTGGTAACGAGCACCATCGCTTCATCTTATCCGCTGCGAAGACTCCAACGTATGGCTTCTGATTTCTCGGCGGTTCAGGTAAATCCTTTCCAACATATCTATCATTTGAAGGCACCCTTGTTAGTACGGGCTGCAGCCCCACATGGCCAGTCAGATAGCACACTAACAGCCTAAGGTTCACCCTGTTTAGAGTGATAACGTCCCTTAAGGTAGTGTGTTATTAGTTCTTTAGCTTGTCTAAGATCTGGGACGGATTCCCAATACCCTAGGCTTAGTATCTTGACGGCCTTATTTGGATTGATTCCTCGTGTCGGAGTGCAGTTCTCGTGACGTCTGTAATGGTCAAGACAAACTTCCTCGAAACAATGGTGCCAAGATCATCTGCATACACCATGATTCAATTCAGATTCCAGATTCATATAGTTTGGTCAAAACTTCATCGATAACCAGTAACCTTTGATAGCCTTGACGCTATTGGCGAAGTCACCCTTGGTAGAAGAAATATCACGCCCTACAAGGATGGCGGTGTATGACCCTTGCATCCCATCCACGCATCTATGCACAGGCATAGAGCATTCCAAACGCGTGTCGTTTCACCAAGCGGGCCCCCACTAAGTACAAACCACGTTCAATGCTGCTTGACCTACGCAATCGAACGAGAACTGGTCCACTGAGTAACCTAATGTCAACCTTTATGATCACCAAGATAATTACCCGTTTTCTTCGTCATATACAATTTTTTAAAGTCCCAATTTTGATCCCTGTAGTCTAAAAAAATGTGAGCATACCGTGCCTCGTTTGGGTGTCATAAAAGCAATTTGACCCTGTGCGTGCGTGCCTGTTGCAGGCTAGGAGCAATCCTTTTGGAGCGTTTCGGCCCCTTGTTGTAGGCTGTAAGGCTAAACCTGTATTCTCTTACGCGATGACTGGGAGGAAGGGGCAGTATTGCTGATATCGAAAGAGGAGATCAGTGGCAGCCATCTCCAGTTCACACTCTGAACTGATGGGAGATTCGAGCAGGTCTAATTTTGAAAGTCCCTGAATCTTAGACCAGTTGGTTTTCTTAAGAACCAGGAAGAGGCATGGATATGTGGGAGACCCGCAACGTGTCCAACCTGATGTGCAGATGGTCCGACAGTGAGGCCTCGTCTAGAACACGTCAGTTTTGGATGCTGTCGGAGAGTAGCTAGCGTCTGACAAAAGTGGGTTGCATTTCCTATTTGCAAGCTCTATGTCGGTTCGTTTTGTAACAGGACTGTAGCAGTTCTTGAACCTTCTGAGGTGGCACTATTGCTTCGTCCTCCGACAAATAAGCGAACGCATGGAAGATTTCCTGACAGCCGCCAGCAGTGGAAACCGCTTTCGAGATTGTCGCTAGATCTCTAGAAAAAAAGGGAAAGTATTTCGTATGCAGTAAATTATCTTTGTGATCGCTGCCACAACTGCTTGTCAACAAGTGGTCTAGTTTACCACCAAACAGAGAAACTAAAGTTCAATTACAAAATGGTCGCCCCCCGCCCCTCTTACAAAAGAAGCGTACAATTTCGGCCTTAATTGTGTGCAATCAATTCCCCAGCAACGAAACAATCGTTTATCAATTACTAAAATCGATACCACAAAGCCTCCTCGAAGTCGTTCGTTCGGACGCCACGCTGGGAGTTTCTCCGTGAAACTTTTAACAAATCAATAAAACCATTCGCCACGTCCATTAGAGCCTTATTAGCAGATTATTATCCAATTTTAAGTGCCAGAAATTACGCAACATCGTTAACCCCGCGACGGGTTGCCGCATGATATCGATGGGGTTACCATCGACATCACATGGGCGCTGCACCGAGCCAAAAGCGGGCTTCGACTTAAAAGGTTCTCTTGACTCCTTGAACCCGGAGCGGCTGTTTCCCACTTGAGGAAGATTGAAAGGGCACAGCCGTGTCTGTGATTGTTCCTGTCCGTCCGCCTGTCTGTCGGCTTGAGTGATGGCATTCCGCTTTCGCTTGTAATTAGCCGCGTCTAGCAATCACACATGAGGCGCATTATTCATGACCACGCGGATTGCTCTGCTCGTGGCTGGGGCGAGCGATTTCTTTTGAAGATGAGAAATGCTCAACTTTCGCAGACCTCGTTATCGTGACAAGTCTGGTGTGATTGCGGCGAGTGCCATTACTTTCAAAGCGAATGTTTCCGATCGCCTAGAGACTCGCCATTAATTAAACGGAAAACAGAAAAACTCAACTCGAATTGATAAATTGTCCCCGAAATGACCGGGCCCAGGTAGGTTAGGCCGCTGAAAAATCGAAGGAGCAGGCCTATCCCTGAACGCATCCAGGTCATGCTCACCGCGCGCTGCTAAAATATGAGCCTCATTAACTGGTTTAGTGTCAGGTTGTGTTTTGTGCCTAGGCAACATTTATTACTGCTGCTTCCTGCTTGTACCTACTCCAAAGCTCCACTTCTGCCTTATCAGATCCACCGTGGAAGCCTCGGCCGCAACATGGCATTTCATGGTACACGGATTCTTATCTTCCACTGGTATTTCGCCGAATGGACAAGAAGCTGGATAGGTACCCATAAGTCTGGGCCGCTCATCGACAGCCACCACCTATCACTGGGACAAAAGCGCGCGGCTATCTCGTCGATATCTTCTTGTGAACGTCTTCGGGCCGTTCGGGCTTATGATAATTTCTGGGAAGGTGTCGTCTGCATTCTTTTCGCCGACTCCATCGGCATCGAGGAGATCTTGATAAAAATGCAAATTTCTGAAGCGCTTGAGGACCGCTCGAATTAAGCTTGGGACAAACAGAAGATGCAAATAAAAATGCAAATCGCCAAAATGTGAAATGTTTAAAAGTTCGTTAAGAAGTCGCAGTGGCGGCCGCAATATCAACTGAAAAATTATAGGGAAACTCGGATTTCTGGTACTGGATTACCTTTGTTCGCCGTTGATGGGCATTGGGTCGTTAGACCTGGGTTTTGTCGAGGTTGATTGCCTTTGTGAACAAATTTATTCTACGACGATGGTGCCAGTTGCAATTTTAATTTGATTGGCTTGTTCCCTTTTCGGCGGGCCTCGCTCTACCTATTTCCTGATTCTTCTAACGCGCGTGGTTATCGTGGCTGTTAATACGGTCATGGGCGAGTTATTTCACAACGTGGGCTGCAGAGCCATCAAATATTTGGACGATAGATGTTCCTTTTAATGCGTTTTGTGTATGGAGGAAGCGCGTCTGATTTTTGTAATCGGGTTTAAATTGAAATTGCACCGACTGAGACCGAGATTAAATTTAGGGACGTCGAAAAACTTTAGATCATCTCTCACATGTCGGACGTAGAGATCAGCAGTTTTTGAAATGATCTACTTTTTATGTGCAAGTCTAACCTCAGGAGTCACTTTTGTACTACCACTCCGTCATGTCTTCATGTGATCGTCTTTTGGCTGATACCACCGGTATTGCGTGGAGTGTATTAACCGTGTATGGCGTTTCTGAGGAACTCGTTGGAGAAGTAAAGTAGACCACCGATTGGCGATCTACATGGCGTTTAGGTTTAAGGTTCGGTAGGTTAAGGGGAGTCAGAGGTAATGACTCTTTGTACTGTTCACCGTTCTATCACTGAGTGCAATGTCGGGCAGCAAGCTTTATTCGAAAAGATAGAAGAGAGAGAAGAGTGACGGGCCAACACAATCAGAGCGCTCACTTGGATGATAGCACAGGGGATGGCTTCCTCGCTTAGAAGCGATGGCAGGAGTCCAGGGACTTTTTGGAAAGGAAACAATTCAAAAAAGAAGGAAACTTATCAAGGCCAGGAGAATGGAAAGTGTAAGGACCATCCCGCGGAATGGATTCGAACCACGGACCTCTGGGATGGTATGCGGGCGCCTTAACCGCTAGGCTACCGAGGCTGGTCTAAGAGTGGACATGAACCATGCTCTTGGATGCTGTTTGAGAGTACTCACTGAGGCAACTGTTCTGCTTACAAACGAATTCCTAGACTGTAGTGTGCGCGAACAGTAGAACTGCAGACTGTGGGAGTGAGCCGATCGGGCCAGTCTCGTGTTATGGGAAAAACATAGCCTCGGAGTCAAAAGGATATTTATGTGCATGGACAGCAACCGTTCCAATAGTGGTAAAATATTACTAGGGCTGATACATCTCTTCGCTCAATGACTCTTTGAAAAAATAGTACCATCACCAATGAGTTTGAGGCGAGGTTATTTACCTTCCCCAGACAGGCTAAGGCGGTTTTGGAAACCTCCGCCCTGTTGAACAAGTCCAGCAGTCTACCTAATCGCTTGTCGCTTACACTTGGCTAATGGCTTAGAGTGGCCAATCCAGGCGCGGATCTCCAACTTTCGGTGTGTTTCATACAAATCCGATCGGCAAGAGCCTTCTTCACCAAACTAGTGTCTGCCTCAATTGTCGGTTCCGGACACGATTACAAAATGAGTCTGTTAAGAGGGACCTCTTTTTCTCTTTTGAGCCAGTACAATGCCATACTGCAAATGAGGCGAGGTCCATTGTAATGCCAAAATGGCAAAAACAAGCAAATTAAAGAAAGAAAGAAAAGAAATACTAATGAAGAGTTTTTTTACGAGTTTGATTCTAATATGCATTAGACTGCCTCAGACTAAGAAACCTATTCCTCCACGATCACACGGAATTGGAAACTTTTTTGCGCCAAAGGATGTAACAGAGAAGAAACCCACCACTACGTATTTACAATCACACCTCGCCTCATTTATACCAGTAGGACATTATTTTTGAACTGGGACATTTCAAAAAATTGAAGCCTCACTACAATTTACTATCCTGTAAGGGACAAATGTACTGCCTCGTCTAAGTCCAGCTCAACTCTAGTGTGCTCTCCCCTACGAATTACAGGAGAACCATTTAAAATGAAGGGGTAGGTGGCAGAAGTGAGCCCTGCAGACACTCTACAGATTTCCTTGCTTTCTCTGAGTGTTTTCTCTGGCTTTATCTGTAATAACTCGCACACCGGGAAAACCGATCCCCCTTCATCGTAATTTTCAGACAAGTTTCTTCTTTTCTCTTTACTCACTTTAGATTAAATTCTGCTAAACCGAAAAAATACACTGCGATGAGCAATACTCAGGGATCCCCTATTATGTACAGTTAAGTCACATAAATTATTAAGACTAAATACTATAGAATCCCTCAACTCTAGTCGGTCTTAGTAGGCTAGCGGTTAAGGCAGCTGACTACCATCCCAGAGGTCCGTGGTTCAAAAACGTCATACCCTCTCTCCTGTCACTGCCTGTGATAAGCGAGAAATCCATCTCCTGTCGATAACCGATGCCAGCGTTATTTCGCGGATAGCCCAAGCCATAGAAGATCCTATGAGAAGCAGAAAAAGCGTGGACTTTCTTAAACTTAGAATGGCGTGCATTTTGATCCACCATTCATCGCGTAGATTGGACTGCAGTCATCGCTAGTCTACTTAAAAACTGAACTCTACTTTTCAAAGTTTCCTCTGTATTTACCATAAAAGGAGTCCATGGCTACTGAAACACCTAAAATGGCAAAGTAACCTCTAAATGCCCGTCGCCTCTAACTACGTCTGCAGCTGAATGTGAAGCGAATGATGGCCTTTCATTAATGCTCATTTGCATGCATTAGACACAGAATTCCATACCCCATGCGGTGCCCCGTCATTCCATATCGCAGAGCCCAAGGTTTCCTGCTTATTAGGTACGAACGCCTCAGTCCTCATAAGTCCTTCGCTCCATTTTCCACTGTGCAGCAGCATTGTTTCGAGTGATCCACTCTTGACAATGGCACAGATAAATCAATCACATTCTCCCCGTCCGCGTCCGAGTGAGTCCGGCAGCAAAAACAATACATTATGGACTCGGCAAGATTCCGCTTGAACAGTGAGAGCAGAATCAGCAGGAGCAGAACTGGAATTAATCATCGGAGGCTCCGGGTCTGGGGCTCCGCCAGCACAGCCTCCTTTGTTGCAGAAAACGCAACACACAGCGTGCTTGTCACATTAGATGCGGCCGAATATGCGTCGCCTGGAGGAGAATGCGACATGCCAACGTTGTCCCGGCCACTCGCGGGCTAATCACCGTTAAATTCTAACTGACTGACGTTTAATTAAGATCAAGGCGAGTTTTGTTCTGTTTTACAAAACGCTTACTTGTGACAAATGGCACATATCTAAGGAATGCAGCTTCGGCAACTGACGCTGGAATTGACGTCGGAACAAATGGGGCCCACTGGAGCACTCATGCCTCATGTGTCCCCGTAGGAAGGTTTCAAATTTCAGAGATTGAAAATCGTGTTCGACAAGGGATAAACTTGATTCTAGTGAACACTCCTGCGATTTGCTACAAATTCTCCGATTATGTTGGGAGTGAGCATGTCAAATGGGATTTAGTTGGACAAGTTACTAATATCGAGTTTGCTCGCTTGTCTAGCGAATTTGGGGCTCTTTAAAGCGTACATGTGTACACCGTGCATAAAATAGTCGTGGAAATGCTAAATTAAAAAATCATTTCAATGAAATTACGCACGACGCTGCTGAGGAAGCGATTTGAGGCTTACTGCCATGGAGAATATACAAGGAGACAAAACTCTTATGGGGAAAATGACAGGAAATGGATGGGTAGAAGAAACTAAACTTCTAGTTCATTTTTGGCCACAGATGTCACCTTTGTCCGATGTACCCCACATGAATTTGATAAAAATTCATTGGAAACATCAAAAATTGATTAATTACGAATAATCGCATTGATATAAAATCGAATTTAGAAGCTGGTAAACAGCTGTAAGCTGCTAAACGTAAAATATATTAGTAATAAACGAACTTTACCATGAACCGGATAAATACAATCGGCCATGTTTTTTGGGGTACATTTGACTGCAGCGCCACCAATAATCAAACGAAAATTGACAACACGGAGTTTTATCTCCTTGTATAGCCTCCATGCTTACTGCATAGAGCACGAAGAGGCCACTATCTTATGAAGGCTTCGTCATCTGGTGGTGTCAACTTGGCTGACTTCGTAAATTGCATGAACGTACGGTTCAATCAGTCCGAACGAATACATGGATATATAAATTAAATGCAGACAGAAGGCCACTCGAGGTGGAATGTTTCGGGAAGCGGCCAGCCCTAATGTCATAAGAGGTAGTTTACTACCTTTTGGATTCAAGCCCTTCAGGCATTAGCATAAATTTTATGTTAGTCGTGAGAAAGCTGTAGCTATGTTGTATCCCACATCATTTGTTTTGGAACTCGAATTCGCAATGAAATGAATCTTTCCATTGCCACGATTACTCTAAACGGTTGCAGGGAGGCTACTTTGAAAAACGCTTCTTTACTTTCACCTAAAAAAGTGCACATTTCGATATTTGAAATGAGTAAAAACATTCAGCAAACGTTCAGTCCTCGGAGCGGTTTTTTGAGTTTCCGGAATAGCCAGAAGTCGGACGGCGCTAAATCAGGCGAATAGGTCGGTTGCGGAACGATGAGGAATAACCAATGCAGTGTGAGAAGGGGCGCTATAGCTTTTCGGAGAGTTGAACATTCAGAAATGCACTTTAGGGCTTTAGAAAAATAAAGGTCCCACTTGCGATTTTTAAGTGTCCATTTTTCAAGAGCGTTTTTTAAGAACCATCCCGAGTTAAAATATTTTAGTTGGTTAATTTTTTGGAAAGCATATACGCGCCCGCATCTAGCACGCATAGCGAACAAATGCGCCTGCCACACAGGTATGTACGCTCCCTCTACAGGCATGAAAATCTAAAAATGCATCTGCCAGAGGTGTGTACGCCTCTCTTACAGATATGAATGGATTCGTAATCGACATTTCAAACGCGAGTGTCATTTTACCAAGGGGTCCCCCCACTAAGTACTAACCACGTCCAATGCTTGACCTACACAATCGAACGAGAACTGGTCGAACTGAGTATGCTAATGGCACCCTTTATGGTCATAAAGATAATTGCCTGTTTTTTTCGTCCTATACAATTTTTGAAAGGTCCAATTTTGCTCCCTTTAGTCTCGAAAAAGGGTTAGGGTACCGTGCTTCATTTGGGCTATTGCGTGCGTCTCTTATTCGCCTGTATTCTCTATAGGCGGTTTCTTTGGCTTTAATACCCTGCACCCTTTATGGTCATAAAGATAATTGCCTGTTTTTTTCGTCCTATACAATTTTTGAAAGGTCCAATTTTGCTCCCTTTAGTCTCGAAAAAGGGTTAGGGTACCGTGCTTCATTTGGGCTATTGCGTGCGTCTCTTATTCGCCTGTATTCTCTATGGGCGGTTTCTTTGGCTTTAATAGTGTTCATACACTTCTCATGTAGCCTAGCCTTTATGGATTTGGACGAATGAGAGTTGAACAAACGCATTCCGGAATATATATTTTGGTAATACAGAGAGCGGCAAAGTTGACATTATTATTCTGGAAACACATATCCAGTGGATTTCTCATAATGCCAGATAGTTCTCCTAGGAGCTGACTTGGTTATGGTAGCAGATTGGTATGAGAAATTAGCGCTGACTAGTTATGGTCCGGCCCATGTCACAGACAAGGAATCTGTGCTTAAATAGAACAACTCGATTCATGGTGATCGAACTGCCACCTGAAAAAAAAGAAAAAAATCAGCCGAGAGACAGTTGAATAGTTGATATCCTGTCTGACACCTTTTGTGCGCGAGACTTAGTACAACTAGAGAGCTTGATTTAGTTGTGGGTGGAAAACTACACATTTTCTTACCCCAGTGTTTTGTGCACTGTTTTTGCGAATTCTTGCAAGCTGACCCAAAGAATTTTCGATACAATGGCATAAACTTAAATTCTGCACGATGAGTATATGATCGGAGACCATGTTTTACCATTCCGTTTTTATCGTGCGAGGTTAAATCAGTTGGTAAGGCTGTCAAGAAGATTAAGGTGCGCACTCCATCGTGTTTAATACTCAATATTCAAAGGAATTCGATAGTAAAGGTATGTTCTCAGCACGATGTTCACATGTTCACTGAATAATTTCGCAACAGTTTTTCGATGACCTTTAATTAACTACGAAAATAAAATAAAGCAATTAAAATTTGTGCCCACTTTACAGCGTCCTTGAATGATATGTTCCCACGGACAAAACCCCAATAAAATTTAGACAGTTTGATGTGCCCGGGCGTAATCTCCGCTAACACTTTACGATCATTTAATGAAGATTTGCACTTTGTTAGCGGCAGCGAATCTTTATTGACAATTAAAACCGCAACTCGTTTTCGCGATGACAGTTCACAAGCCAAGAACCAGCCGCGAGTTTAGTTTAGTTGTCTTCCCAGGGCTGGTCTAAATCCAAATTTATACGCGACTATAACAACGGCTCCCACCTACACCACTGCACACGGCTAGAGCGCGTTCAGAAAGCACGTAATCCACCCCTAGTGAGACTAGTGACAGTAGCCTGTGGCCTCAACTTGAAAAATTGTGCAACTTTTTCGGCTCTCAACACTTTTATCGCGACAATTGAATCGTGGCACCTGCAATTGTGGCAATATTGTAATCACTCACAGCACTTACGGCTGTCGCTCATTGTTTACAGGACTGTGTGGAGTGCAAAGGTGTGCGGCCCGGGGGGAAATGTCCAACTACCAACTCACCTGGGAAACAAGATCTTTTGTCACTCCCACAAGGTACCTGTAATAAGTTACACAGCCACCCAAGAATCCCGCATTCGCACGGTTCACTTTGATTTCCTGTACTGAAATGCGGCGACATTGAAGTCGCCAGATTGGCTGCCGCCGTAGTTTCGTTTTTTACCGCTTTTATGTCATTGTCCAAATATGGCAATGGCAGCTTCGGAAGTCGAGCAAAAAGCAATCAGCTGTGTGCGGCAACGCACGCAACCAACACGAAATCTTCTGCAATTTTCGAACATTTTCCAGCGTTTTCCGGGCAAAATTGTTTTTTTTTATTGAGCAATTGACGCTCGGCAATTGGCACTACTGTTTTTGCTACTGCTCATGGGAAATCGTGTGCTGATTGCGATTTTATTACTTCATTCAGAAGCAACCAAACATTTTGCAGCCAAATTATAGGAAATTTACAGTTTTTGTCGGTGGCAAGTTCAGTTAAAAAACGGTCACTTAAGCATTTTCGTAAAAAAGCCGCGATTTAAATAATTTATTCAAATTTTTATAATATTTTAACGGAAACAGATTTTTTGTTCATTAATGGGCAATTCGAAATAAACAAACATTCGCGATGTTTGTTTTTGTTTTAATGTGATTGCGTTAAATTTATGGCTTTAATATTCTCGCTAATTGAGATTAACGTGGTCCTGGAAACGAGATTCTGAGTTTTTGTGTCGTCTTCTAAGTCGGCTGGATACAATCTTTAGAAGAATGCAGTTTGTTATAATCTTAGTGGTTCTGAAACGGTTTAACATTTTGATTAAAAAAAATGCTCATTTGGCCTTTGCTTGTTCTTAAAAGGTGAGGATTTCTTAAGGACCATAGGAGGAATATTATCAGGGTCACTGGATTTATTAACGTCAAGGGGGATGGCTCATACACCTCTAGCCAGGAAGAAACCTTGAGGTGCTTGGCCAGAGAACACTTTCTAGCGAGTTTAATAGCAAAACCATAGCAAAAAACATGGAACATCTCTAATCAATCTCTAAAAGACAGAATGATCGCCAGAATACGACAATTGGCACATACAACATCGAAGGAGTAAAAGAATTCGTATACTTAGGGACGTTAATTTCAAAAGATAACGACACGACAGACAGCAGAAGTCAAAAGGAGATTGACGCTGGAAAATAGAAGCAACTTTGGGCTACGTAAACACTTCTTAACAAGGAACATATCAAGGACGACTAAAGTTAAACTATACCGAACCATTATAAGACCAATACTGTATGGGTCCGAAACGTGGACATTGAGAAGTAACGAAGAACACCTCCTAGGGTGCTTCGAAAGAAAAACCCTTCGCACTATATATGGAGGAGAAAATACAATCACGAACTGTATCAGTTGTATAAAGATCATAAAAACTATAAAAACTACCAGCGCAGGACATGTTCAACGGTGTAGTGATGACAGATGACAGATAGTATTGTGAAGAATCGGTTTCAGCGATCGATCGGAAGAAGCGACAGGGAATTGCAGAACCACGGGTAGTGGACGGGTGCCTCCACCCCTATGCTATCAAGCTGTGCAATATCTACAGTTCGCCGAAATCCTGTATGTCGAACTGAATCAACGGATAAAGCGGCTCTTTGTGTGTTAGGCTTCATTCCAGCATGGCATCCGACTCTGTCTAAACTCTAAGCTATTGGTTCTTAGTTCTACAGGATTGGGGAAAACTGTATTAGTGAGGCGAAACAATGTTCAAAATAGCAAGATGCAACAGAGGTCTAACTGCAAGGAACAGACTGCAAGAGCAAGTGCAACATTACAGTTTCTTTGTCTACTCATTGATAAATCAAGATGATCACAGACTGAGTTGAAACAAGATGCCGCTCTCGAGCATCTCTTTTGGGCGAAAATAGGGAAACGCGTTGCATTTAGAATTACTTAGGTCCAGATCAATGCCCTTAAATCATTCAAGAAATACATTAAGATCATCCTGAAGTAGGGCACAGTCCGACTCAGAGCGTATGGGGACGAAAATCTTCATATCGTCCCCATAAAAGAGCACTGAAGCATACTTAAAAAGAGCTGAAACAAAATTTACAAATAGTACAAATAAAAGAGGCCTTAAGTGGCTCCTTTGGGGAACCCCAGAACTCGCCTCGAACTATGAAGAGACCGTAGACTGGATTAAAACGGCCCGTTTACGATTTCTCAAATATGAATCCAACCATAGCAGCATACTGCCATGAAAGCCGTATGCTTCTAATGTAGGCACAAGAAGATCATGATTTACTTTATCGAGCGCTTTCGAGAAATCCGTCATGATAGCATCGACTTGACCACCATTCTCTATAAGACTCATGATTTTCAAATAAAACCAAGTTTCTGACGGTAGATTTACCGCTAATGAAACCGTGCTGCCTATTAGCAATAACATGCTTAACACAAAAGTAAAGATTATTCTTTAGAATTGATTAAATAGTTTAGGGACAGATAAGAGTTTGGCGATGCCTCTTCCATATGTATATACATCGGTCCACCGTAACTATGTATTTTCTATATCCATCGTCTTCTCCTTCAACTCAGAGCATTTCTACTACCATACTACTAAGTACTTATGCTACCTTTTATCTGTCCTTCGAGCGAAGCCTTCTACTAGACATTGCACCACTTGAATGACGGAATTGGTAGTACCAAGTCGTGATTCTTGAACTTAGACTTTCACATATAAAACATACTCACTTTGATGTCTTCACATAGTTTTGCTTTCGAATAAAAAATGGACATAAGAGACGCCGTAATCAGATTTCGAAGGTTTAAAGTCCTTAATCTCTGCCACAGGCCAATTAGATGCTTCATTTGCATAGATCGCTCACTACCAAAAATGCTGCTTGAAGCTTCATACTTATCCCACAAGCCATAACCAAAAAAAACGCACGCAAATGAACTTTATGAATTATTAAAATAGACGAGGTGATTAATGACGCTTTAAAAGCAAACTTAATTGGCAATAAAACTTGTCTAAGCTTCTCTTAAAGTGATCTTACAGCCAAGTGCAGATTACATCGTCATGCATCAAAATTTCGAAATTCCCAGTGACTTTGACCGCGTGATCTATCTCCAAGGTCCGACGCGCACTCCGTTCTAGTTTTTGTGCTCAAATGGAACAACTTCGACCTCACGGCCTGCAATTTTCGGACACTTAATGCATTCTTTTCAAGAGTTTACACCAAACCAACCTCGTTACTTTCATATTTGTCAGCACTCGCAGCGGTCCATCTACCCACGTCCAAATTGGATGATGTCCTCAAGTCGCCGCTGATTGTACCTACTACTGGGAGACGCATACACACGATTACCATTTTTGGGTAAACGACGCTCAAATTAACCCTAATTATATCTCGAGTCTGTCCGTGCGATCGGCTGATCCAAGATTAATTGGCGGATAAAAAACATCTCTGATGATTTCATAACAGCAGGTGCCCGATGATCGGACGTTTAGTACCTTACCGGCCCAAGGAAATGAACGGAACTCAAAGAATCAATGGAAGCCTATGAGCAAGATCGTCGAAATTCGGCCTTCGGCATCTCTGATTTAAGATCATTTAAAGCGAATTAACCTCGCGCGATCGGGTCTGTATTGTCCCAGATTTAAAAGCAATTAAAGATCACCGCTGGAAGATCACAGCGTCGCGTCGCGTCGTTCGGCAGATCTCAAGTGCTGTCGTGCTTAATTAAGTTGAGGAAGTCCGCGTGTGAATCGCTCTTTGGCTCATCACCTTTTATCGGTCGATATATATGCTGTTAAGCGGTAGCATTCCGGACGCTCTTTAGTCTTTCTGTTAATTGGCGATTTATGCAGATAGGTGTAAAGCTGTATTTTTGTAAAGTTATGACAAATTGGATTCCCTGCGCAGTTCTGCCTTCAGCGGGAAGGCCGGCGCTGTCCAAATCATCATTAGAGCACAAAATTTATTTTATGGCACTTTATGTGAAATTTATTATTGGGAATTTATGGCTGTTGCCCAGAGTCATGCGTTTGGGATCCAAATTTTGCACATTACCAACGCTCGGCATTGATGCACCTCTATAATGGTGTAGTACCTCCCACCTGGCGGCGTACGTTCAAGACCTAGTCTTGTTGTAAACTCAGCTGGGATTCGTCATACCGTGCCATAATATTAGGAATGGTACACAAATGCCACACCTTAATTGGATTTTTGTAATAAGTTACCACTCATCCCGTGGAGCGTTCATCGCCGCCAAGCTTCACCTTGCATATAGAAAACAGAAATTCTTCTTCTTAAACAGCAAGTTCGTCACTTGAGTCTTTTGTATGTTGGCCTTAGCACTAAGCCCCAGACCGCGCAGCCTCGAGCAGCTCCTACGAGAGTAATGTTCGGCGTTTCTTGTTTTGGTTGCAACATTCAAGAATGCAAATGCGTCATTAAATGCCTCGACAATCAGCACTGCTGCGGCGCGGTTCTTCCAGCGCAGACCTATAACAATGTAGGCCCCGGCATATGTGTGACTGCGAGTATCTGGCAGAAACATCAATCAACCTCCTTCGTGCGGGTCACGAAAGGTCAAGAGACTTGAAACTGTTTTACCGAATATGGCAATCCAGAGCTGGGAGTACGTGCGGAGCAAGGGGATTAAGGATACAAGGTCATTGTGGCAGTATTATCTGACATATTTGTGAGGAGCATGCGCGATTGAAGGTGCCGCATGTCGTGGAGAAATCCAACGCTCATAGACGAGATATTTCTTATCTGCGACGATAATGAAATGCACTTGGCTGCATCACGAAAGAGTTGTTTCGTCTTGGATACGACAGTGTGGCGTAGCTAATGGACGGTCGCAGTGTCGTTATTGGAAGCGATATCGATTTGTCAGATAGTAAAGCATGCTCACGATTTTCTGTAGCTTTTTTGCTGTTAGCGAGACAATTGCTGGTAGTCAATTAAATTTGTAATCAGGCGAATTAGGTCTGATGCAACAAAGCTCTCTAAAGGTTACCTGCGGACGAATGAAAGTTTTTGGGCAAATTAAGTCGTTTTTGAAGATGCAGAACTTAATCCGTTCAAA
This sequence comes from Thereva nobilitata, assembly GCA_963855945.1. Lineage (NCBI taxonomy): Eukaryota > Metazoa > Arthropoda > Insecta > Diptera > Therevidae > Thereva > Thereva nobilitata. The sequence goes on from OY979694.1 coordinate 234,744,461, forward strand.
ATGGGTGTTTTTTTAATCTGTTCCAGCACAGAACAGAACAGCTTCCATACAAAAGTATTGTCCCCGATAATTATCAAGAACACTATCCAGCACAAAGGGAAATTTTAAATTTCCCTTTTCTCACATCCGTTTTTTAACTTGACAGTTGACAAATAAAGTAAAATGTTTTGTTTACTGAATGAAAAACGAGAAAAATTAATGGAGAGATAAATAAGACTGATCTTTATGCAATATTAGAAGAAATTAAAATGCCCAAAGCCGTAATTTATGTAAATAAAAATGAAAATATCCCTTGCCGTTTTTTTAATGTTCCAGGACAGAACAGAATAGAACAGATTAAAAAAACACGGCAAAACAAACTGACGACAACTTTTCCCAGTACTTTGAGAACAACCTGCTTTTTTCCAATGTGGCAATTCCTCAATCCAATATAATCACACGCTTCGATAGGAACAACATCTGGTTTAAAGCAGTGCACAAATCATTAGCTGTGTTTTTTTAATCTGCTCTGTACTGGAAGAGCTTCCATACAAACTCTTATTCCCGATAATTATCGAGAACAGTATCCAGCACAAAGGGAAATTTTAAAATTTCACTTTTCTCACATACGTTTTTTAAGTTGACAGTTCACAAATAAAATCAATTGTTTTGTTTACTATGAAAAGCGAGATAAATTAATGGAGAGACAACAAATAAGATTGATTTTTATGCAATATTAGAAGAAATTAAAACACCCAAAGCCGTAATTTATGAAAATGAGAATTTCCCTTGCGGGTTTTTAACAGAACAGAACTGAACAGAACAGATTAAAAAAACGCACCTTATAGTTCTTCCACATACAAATCTGAAGACAAACATTTTTTAGGGGTCTCTATCGTGGTTTTGGGAAATTTTAAAATTTCCCTTTCTTTTTAGAAACTTCTCGCCAGTCGGAGAAACGTCATTTGGATATTAAAAAGAACAAGGAAGGCGGAAAGAAAGGGTTTAAAGAGTACCTAGTATTATTGTGAAGTGTTTGCGGAAAATAAATCAAAGCGCGTGAAGTGAAGAAATTTTTTTTAGTTAAAGAATAGTTAAAATGGTGATTGTGAAATTTGCGCTGATCACATTTTTATTTTAATTTTTACAGATGCCAGAAGTGGAAATTTTCACATTTGAAGCTGAAATTGCTCAGCATATGTCATTGATCATCAACACATTCAATTCAAATAAGGATGGCGACGGCGACAGTCGATAACTGACACTCAACTGGCGTTTAATTTTGAAATTTTAAAGCACTGAAGATGGATTCAGTTGGCACTTCATAAAATTTCATTAAAGAAACACATATCGATTGAGCATTGAGAATGTCTCATGATTCAGAACGCCGTGTTCATGCATATTTGATCCAGCAAATTGGTGAAATTGAGTGTAAGTGGTTCTGGCATGAACTTGAAGGAGAATTGATGACGAAAAATGACTGTAGTTTTCTTAACCGCACTCTCCTACCTAGTCATAATGTTGTCAGGAATGCTTCCAATCGTGGTCAGTGAATTGTGTTGTTTTCCTATGTCCCGCCCCATTTTCTGCAATGGTTGTGTCTGTAAGCCTCTTGTGATCTTATAGACGCAACCACCAAGCCACTAACACAGATCGGCGTAAAGTTGTTCGTTGAAGTTACATTGACACGGAAGACAAGAGTTTGACAGGAGGTGCCTAATCAAAAGATAAGAACCAAAGCGGAAGGACAAAGCAAAAAGGAGCAGTCAACGAAATCGAAATCGCCCGGTCTTCCTTCAGCTCCTAAAAAGACACAAGAAGGTGAGGAAAAGGCTATACAATACGGAACGGTTATGTAGGGAAACAATCTCTTTTCCTTTGTCAGAGCACCCGAACACGGCACAACCAGAGAGCCCTCGCACTAAAACTGACCCTTCGTGACTCTCTGGTCTCATCCTACTTCTGCGCACAAGGACGAGTTGGTAGCGACGGCCGAGGAATGGCTAACCCCAGAGAATATCCTAGATCAATAGAAGTGATGTGAAAGGTCATTCAGGATTAAGTTAAGGCTCGAGAAAGGAGTAAGCCAGGACTTAGAACTGCTAGATAAGAGATGGATTATAAGCCTCGCGACGTATTGCTGCGAAGCCCATCCAAGATCGACGATCGTGTAGTCTTGCTATTACCAGAAAGGTGTCATAATGTATTGAAAAAATTAAATTAATAAAGCCAAATTACGTGTCGAACAACGCAGTAGCTTAATGTTTAAATTGTTAAACTTTCGATGGATGCTAGACCTTACACAATTGTAAATGCGCTTTTCTGAAATCTTGTAATTCGAGTGATCTATTTTTTTCCTAACTACTTTGAAATAAAAAATTGCTCGAAATGTTCTAAAAGTTCACCTTCAACAACAAAAAATTTTGCTACTCACCATTTCTCTGTCCATTTGTAAAATATACTGAAATCGTCCAATATCGTTGATCGACAGTTCCTTCACCGAGAATCGATAATCGTCACTCTGTTCACTGTTGGCAAATTTACGATCACTAGCCTCACCACGATTGTACAATGATATGTTCCTGCCGTAGACGCTTTGAGTCTGTTCCTCTTGCAAATTGGGCACGTTCAGATCGTACTGATTGATGTCACCATCGTCAATTTCACATCCGTTAAACTTATCCTTTTCCGCCGAGAAATTGATCGGATTTGGTGTGTCCGATATAGTGGACAAATTCCTTACTGGCGGCGGTGAGAACCTCTTTCCTCTGCCACTGTGCTTGCTGGAACAACTGCTATGATGGTGCTGCACCGTGTACTGCTTATTCACCATTTCTCCAGTGCTGCCTGTGTTGAATGAGAAGTGAGGATCACTTGTCGGCCTGATCAGTTTCAATTTACATTCAACAGATTTCTTTATCGAGTAGCGCAACAGTATTTTTTTTATAATTATTATTCACTATATTAAAGTTTTTTATTTTACTTTTTGGGGAATTTTCCTTCTGCCTGCACGTCTCGAACTATTTTGACAAGGGTTTCACTCGTTAGCAGATGATACGCACAAACATGCAGCGAGCACCGTCGATCTCTTGTTGTTAGCCAGATTTATGACGCGATAATAACTTTATTTAGCATATAAATTGCAATTAATCGAAGTGGAAATTAATTTTTAAATAATTCGCTTTCTACGTTAATGGCGTGAATAAAAAAGTCCGTTCATCTCGCACAGTGAAAACGAAAAATTAAAGAGCTTCGCCTGGCACCAGAAGTGATCGCGGCTGATGCGTTCCGATCTTCAGGCGGGAAGATATCAATTTGATGGCAACTAGAAACGAATTAACAGAATCTAAAATAGAAAAACATTTCGCTAGTATCGTACAACCGTGAAGCGAATGCCCCCTACGTGCAGTTTTTCGCGTTGGCTAGCAATTAAGGTCATGGAGTCTTCTTTGGCTCAGCATTTTCTGAAATATCTGTTTAGGTAGTCATTCAGTCAGTGATTACCTTTTGATGACGAGAAATTCCTTGTTTGGTATTTTAATTGATGCCTGCAGGAATTATGGGAGCACCAGCATTTCCGATGGGACGTGGAAAATTGAATTGAACCTTTCGCGTTCTAATCTTCTCTTGTGAATAATAATTGGCAAAGTACGTGGAAGTGAATGGATCTCTGTAGTTTGGCCAATTATATAGGCATACCTACAATCTGCAAGATGATGCAGGGTTATTTTTAAGTACACTTGTTTTCTTCATGATACGTGGGAATATTCATCGATTTGTACTATTATAGGTTTGACATTACTCACAGAAATACTGCCTTGGAGCATTGCTTGAACCTGTTTCGACTATTATCGGTATGTTATACAAATTCCTACTAAGCTCTCTACGTAAACAATTAGCATGCAAAATGCACCTTTTCTTAGGGCATCCGAGCCTTTTCAGCACTTCAGTATCACGTTTTTCAAATTTGGTTTGGAGCTGGTCGATTGGAACTAGTCCTTTCTTATTTTCTAGTAATGATCGAATGTCTTTCCTTAAATAATTGATAGGCCGACTTTCTTCCATGAACTTTGCATATCACTTTAGCTGATTTCGTCTAATTTTGCAAATATTTCCATAAGTTACGGCTTCAAACTTCACAAAACAATTTATTTATTTTATTTGTCAACTGTCAATTTAAAAAATACATGTTGAGAAAAGGGAAATTTTAAATTTCCCTTTTGGGCTGGATAATGTTCTCGATAATTATCGAGGGAAAGAGTTTGTATGAAAGCTGTTCCGGAACAGAACAGAAGAGATTAAAAAAGGCAGCTTTTATTATTTTGTCGAACTGTTAAGAAACATTTGGTTGGACTACTGTCACTTTTAATTCATTAACATATACTTTTTCCTTACTGAATGATTGCAGCTAATTTGACATTTTACGGTCGGCCTTGCTGAATGTGGAACAAGGGTGAAAGACAAGTTCGAAGATGGTTCAACCGTTTCAAATCTTACAATAGGAAAATATTTCAAATGATTTTCACAGAAGAAGGCCGTGTATTGTGAATGGTATGATCACGCTGGAAATGTTCGCATAAACCTGAGAAATTAGAAAAGGACGCACAATATTAACAGCGCCATCTGTTTGGTGGCTCAACTCAATCAGCCTTTCAAGAGGAACAACATCGAATGAGGTATTTGACACTCCCATCGGAAAATTTGACCTTTTTAAGCATTAAAATTCACCTCAATGAAAAACAATGAGTTTGACTCGTGAGTATTTTCATGAGACGATTTTGTATGGCGTTTAAGGTGAGCTCTTTCCTTTAAACTAAATTTCTTCCAGTCATTAACTAGAAATACCCATTATTAGTAGCAAATTTCTCGTCTGCCTTAACTTTGCGATATTCCAATGTGTTCAACCCACTTTTATTCAGAGACGGCATTGCTCCAGTCCGCAAGAAACAGCGCGGCAATTAATTCTTTATCAAATATCGAAAAATAATTTCTCTTAATTGAACAATGTCATTTCGATAAAATTTGAATTTTGAATTTGAATTTGAATTCGTAATTAAGTTATTTATCGCGGAGTCAAGACAATAAAATATGTTTTTCATTTGGTGTTTGCTTCCAAACACAGAAAAGAGCTAAGAAAATACGCGTGCGTTACGTAAGTGGTGAAAACCCTTATTTTTTCGGACCTGCAAAGGTACTTCACATCACTAGTCGCCTTCTTTGAGAGTGATGTGCTCGTATTTTGCATTGAACTGACTGCGAGTTTTTGAAATGCAAAGCTTGTCTCATTGACGACTGCAATCGGTGCTCATATCAATTCCACAAAGCACGTAATAAAAATATTAGCCACTAAATGTCTCCACTTCAACGTATCGCGACTTTATTTGCATACTCCCCCGGGGGCCCGCGTCCAGCCCCTTCGCCGTCGTCGTCGTTCTTAGCTGCAACGCTGCCTCGTGAAATTTTCGATAAGATCTGGGCCCAGAACACGTCCGCTCGACTCGACCTCAAGCTGCAGCCCGGGTCGTAAATTGCAATCAGATGCAATAAAGTGCACTTTCCTAGCTCGAATAACAAATTTTAAAGTTCATAATTCCCGGGAATGCATGTAAAATGCAAATCCGCGGCGACAGTTGAAATCACCGAGCCCCAGTTACGGACAACTGCGACCGGCTCACTTCAGGGTCTGCCTGCGGCCTTTGCTATTTTCTGTTTGGACATCGTCGGGATGAACGCGGTAGTTGGGGGCTGCGGAGAACTTTATCATCTCCCCGTTGTGGGAGTCCGTGTCGTCGCCTTGTAATATTTAATTGAAATCATTCGGAATTTAAAGTTGACTTCAACGAACGCAACAAGCGAATTGACGTTTTTAAGACCCCATAAACTGTCCTGGTCTAGAACCTGCTGAACTGCAATCCCTTCAGCAGCGGTAAGCAAATCAGACAACTTTTATCTTTATTGTTTGACGTTTATTGTAAATCAGAAATTTTTTGTCTATCTGGTGTGCACGCCATCTATTGGCATCGTAAATCCTAATTCTTCCAGGCACTTCTGTCGCCATAACCTGCGGATTGTGTCAAGTTTTACGGGCGGCGAGTTGGGCTCTAATCGATTTGGGAAGAAACGAAATGAGCCTTAAAGTGTCCCCAAACAAATTTTTATGCCGTGTTGTGATCTCGACTGACAGGTTTATGGCCCGCTTGTTATATGGCCAAGGCACTCGTAAATTCCGGTACTGACAGAGTCGTTTGTCGTACCTGTTAATAAGGCTTATGGGTAACATATGGAAATGAAAGAGGAAAATTGGGAAATGAGTTTTGTTTGGGACTTTATGGACTACGAGTTTTGTAGGCATTTGTGAAAAGAGTTATGGCGATCACAACTTTGGTGCCCAGGGTATTTTAAAACATGAGGCTCAGGTAAGATCTAAAGCAACAAATTTTCGTTTCTATTGATTGTTAATTTATTTCAAGATTTGATGGATGAACTTCTTCTCGGGGCTATCAAATTCTGGCAGTTTCAAGCTATTCGAGTTTCTTAATATTAATTTTTTAATTCTGCAGACGGAGCAGTGACTCAAGCACTCAAAAGCTGCGTTTTTTTAATCTGTTCTGTTCCGGAACAGCTTCCATACAAACTCTTTCCGTCGATAATTATCGAGAACAGTATCCGGCACAAAGGGAAATTTCAAATATCCCTTTTCTCAACATGTGTTTTTTAAATTGACTGTTGACAAATAAAATAAATAAATTCTTTTGTGAAGTTTGAAGCCATAACTTATGGAAATATTTGCAAAATTAGAATAAATTAATTTTTTTAATGAGTTGTTGTTTATGATAAGGCATCACAAGTGACTTTTGCTTTGTGAGAAAATTTCCTTTGCCGTTTTTAATGTTCCAGAACGCAGCTAAAGACAATATTAGAGCTGCTATTGGCGAAATTCGAAAACGTGATGAAAAATGTTCATCAAAAGAAAAACCGTTTGTAAGAAGAGTCAACGTGGACATTTGGCAGGTATTGTGTTCCATTATTAATCTCAGAAATTGTACTTTAGATTAAAATAAAAAGATCATCACTTTTTAGGGACATGTTGCGCTTTTCTGTTGATTTAAAATCATACCTTTTGTTGAAAGACACTGTGTATTACCAAATTTAGGGCAGTTATCCTAGGAAGAAACTAAAATATTGATTCGACTCGAATGTAACGAAGGAATTGTTGCAGTTTGCAGGAAGCACAATATTGACTTGATGATACACCGCTAAACAGGATACGCAAACGCAAAGACTTTTAGGCATAAGCAACAAGAAGAGCGCAAACGGCGATAGAAAGGATTGAACACAGAAGGGTGCTCAAATCCTCCAAATACAGATTGCTTCGTATAAATTTTTCTATAAAAGATAAATGGGCAATCTACTTAGATTAGATCCACCAGAAGCAAGTAAACTAATTCTTCAACAATTCGTGAGATAAACCGGAGAATATTCAGGAAAATTTAGGAGGAAAGGTAGCTTCCAAGTGAGTGAAATGAGGGTACCGTAATCAAAGTCCCAAAAATAGGAAATGTATCTGATTACAAGAATTAAAGAGTAAAGAGACATGCTCGATCATATCTGTACAGTTTGTATGATTAATGAACAATTTTTAGAGGTCAGTTCACTCTTGTACGCAACTTTTATCCACTTTGAATGAGCCTTTTTGAAAATTTGGGGAGCATACGAAAATGGCCTTTGAGCACTTTAAATACAGAATATTGCATCAAGTCCTCAAACGCAGAATTCATCGTCATCTCCTTCAACATCCTCTTGACTGCACATGACCTCAAACCTGTTCTCTCTTCCGACCTAAACCTAGGCTGAACCTAGAGAAAGGTTTGATAGGCGCGATCATTACAATTTTTTCGGGCAGTCAAGCGCACTCTCATCATATAAGTTTTTCTCCAAAGTAGTTGCGGGTTGCTTTAACTTACTCCAGAGCCTAGCCAGGAAAAGTAAGGCCTCGCTCTGCTGGGTCCCCAGACACTACGGTATCGAGTCCAATGACGGCGCAGACAAGCTCGTGAGGGAGCGATTTGAGACCAATCCAGGGTCCAGCACGCTTCTGTGACCTTCAAATCCCTAAGAGACGACTGGGTTAAGGGATTCAACCTAAATTATTGGGAATCGGTCCCAGGTCTAAGACAGGCTAAAGAACTAGTAAGATCCTCTGCCTTAAGGGACGTTATCACTTTAAATTGGGCGGACATCATCATTAGGTTGTTGTTGGGGTATCTGACTGACGACGAGACTTCCACACATGTTCTCTGTAAATGCCCTGCTCTGATTTGGCTTAGAAAAAGAACATTTATCAGGGAGCTTCTGAGGACGCCTCAGGTTCGGCCTTCTTCAATTAAAGACCACCGTATGAGTTGTCCCCGTACTTTAAAAAAAAACTATCAACAAAATTACTTCAACACGACTTGAATCGAACAAATTCTTAATTAGTAAACAAACTTTAACTCCAACTACATTGTTTTAAACGACTCCTTGTTCATCTTTGTTCCCAAAATTATTAACTAAATCAACCCAAAAGACCTTGACAAACTATGTCGCCAAACTCATGCAGAAAATTATACCATTTCTAAGAATGTAGCCAGTGAAACAACTGCTTTAATATTATTAGATGCCATTCCTACCTCGTTCTGACATCATCATTTCATAATGCAAAGATCGCTGAAATTTAAAAGTATTTTTCTAAAGAGTTGCGTTCTCAGAATTATGTAAAGCCGAAGTCGTTTCACAAGATTTTATCAATTTGATTAACACACATATATTAGGGCAATCCAGTGGGAGTGTTTACTGGTCTGATCAGTAAGCATTCATTCGATAGGATTTCCGTCGGCAAATATAAGACTATTTTGTTGCAACCGTCTGTATGCAATGAACTGTTGCATCTTTAAATAAACCATTTTAAAGATAAAGAATTATGGCGGGTATAGACCATTTTATAATACGATAGGGCTTAAACTGAGTGCCTAGGAAAATGCACTTGCACTAACCTCACCGAGATTTCGGATTTTATTAACCTCTATAAGAAATCAATTCCAAAATCGTGTAAAAATTTCTATCTTCCAAAAATTCTAAAATTTACCTTACCACCTTAAAAAAACTTTCAATATCTCTCAGCTTATTCGAAACAAGAACGCAAATCTACAAGGTAAACATCACCTTAACCAACACAGCACTGACCTTTACGATTGATCTCAAAAAGTCACGGCGCATCACCCTATAAATTGCCAAACGATGGCTAAATCAAAACTTTAACGATTTCATTGTAAATAATTCTTCATTCAATAATTCAATCAAATTTGCCCATTTGAAACGCCAAAACTCAATCATAACTGCCGGAATAGTCCGCCGACGTCAAGTGTAGGCCAATCAGAAATTACGATCAACCAAACCCATTCAGAAAATGCGGAATACCCAAAATTGGACAGGCGCAATACCGATCATCATTTTGTCATGTAAAATCGCGTCGCTTTTGAATAGGCGACAAGTCGAAAATTGAATATAGGTTTAGTGACAAGCCAAGCAACCTCCAAAAATAGATCCAAAAGCCGTTTTCTTTTCATATACAGCCAGTGCAGATCCATAACCAGATAATTGTGATATCATCATTCTGGCTCGCATCTGATCGCGATATCTCGCCGGCGATCGTTTACCAAAAGAAGTTCTTTTACCTCGCTTCAGACTTTCTTGAATATATTGCGCAACCTCCGGAGGCACTAAGTGAATCATCAAGACTCGTGGGGATCGTTCATTTACCATAACAAAACCCACCATTATCAGGTATCCTTGGGGCAGCAACGATCTTCGATAACCAATATTCAACAATAAATTACTGAGGATCGATCTTTTTTGCTGCGATCACTTCTGTTTCACTTTAATTTTATTATTTCATATCCACACTGCACTGAGATTGATCGGGAATTTTTTCGATTTTGTTTTGCAGAGATCGACGGTGGCAATCACTTCACATATAGTTAAGTTTTCCGGCATTTTTTTTTAACGATCGATCGCGGGACAGAATTATTTTCACTTACGAGATCGGAGCGACCGCACTAACGCAACAGTCCAGCTAGACGCCGATATGCGGATTTACAGACTGTTCTTCAGCGACGTTCGATCGCTACACTCTGAAGCCTTGGCTATAGTTAAGGCAGTCCACCAGCTCCAGCTCTGGTGCTCCATACACGTCAGGGGGGCACGCGATTGCCCCAAACCCAAGCCCAAACTGAGCGTAACTGAATGCCTTGGAATGAGGTAATAGGTCTCAGCAGCTGCTTGCCTGTGTCTCGGAGTCTTGAGAATGTCTCGAGAGTGAGAGTTTTTGTGTGCACCATGGAAGATGAAATCGATCGCGTCGGGTTCACCTGAAGATCATCTCCTTGTGTTAATCAAGAAAGGGGAAATCTTCTTTGCTTAGACTAGCTGCAACCTCATGGTGTCCATTTTCTTACTGCGATCAACATTAGATGAACTCTGCGCGATCGATCGTCTTCTTTCGATTGGTGAACTGAAGATCGCGGAAGGCTCCACAGACCGCCGAATGACTTGGTAGCAGCGAATGTGATTTGTGATCGGCGGGCTTTTATTGGGTTTCTAACACTATGGGAACAATCTCCGAACGAACCTATTGAAAGACTTGTGCTCATTATAGATTTGGTAGTTTCTGTTGGAATTCATTTCACTAAATTTTATTATATGCCTCGGGGGGGCCTTATTTATTGGGCCTTGTTAGAATATTGCAGATGCACCACTGAATGGCATAGGATTTGCGTTTACACTTTACGTGAAGGTTTTGCTTAAACGGTGCTACTTACATTGTGGAAAGCGGTAATTTTAGTTCATCAACATGAAGCTTCTGCGTCATGCAGTGTGGTTCAATTAAACTTTCGTACTAGTAAGTGACTGGCAATAAATAAAGATCCGTGCAATATCTTCTAGCTAACCCCGCCCTTGATTATGGTTTTTTCGTGTTAATGAAAGAATTGCACGAGAGAAGCTATTGCTAACTTAACAAAGGTGATTTTCACACGTGTGCCTATAACTTACGAAAACAATTAACAAATTCAAACTATGTTTGCGACAGAAAGTTTGTCAATTATCGAAAGCACTAAACGTCAATTACTACACAAAGTTCGGACGAAATACCGCTTTTTTCGTTGGAAATTTCCTCTGTAATTGCTGCGATTTTCTTGGCAATGAGTGTTGCGATTGTTGTTGAACCGCGTTTAATTGGAAACGAGCCTCGTCGAAAATGGTTTGCGTTCTCAGTCAGTTTGTTCTTACTTAACCCTTGTTGCCTCTCGTTAACGGGTTTCAATTTCAACTGTAACTGAATATTGTACTCGTATCAAAGTTGTTTGTTAACTGATCTCCAGGAACCCAATCTCTCAAGCCGGAATGGTTGGGTGTGCAACAGGGAAGATGGTAGAAGTCCAAACCAGTTTACATGCAGCTACGCCTCGGACAGCTCTTTAGATATTCGAAATAACGTTAAAAGGATCGTGACAGATTAGGGCTGATGCGTGTGGCAGGACCCTTTTCTTCATTCAAGACACCAGGGTCTTCTTCGCGATGCTCCAATGGGACAAAGAAGTCATCGGACTTTGGCGTCTGGGATTTTTGTTACCGAAGTGGTATTTTTCCCCAAAGCCATGTAAGCAAATCTAGACTGCAGCAAATTCCTTCAGATCCGTAGACTAGCTGCTGAACGAACGCCATCCTCCTTGATATCCTTGCAATTGGTATCAGGCTGGCAGGTCTGCAGAAACGGCTGTACAACAACTGTTAAGAATGTTCCAGGAGGAACTGTATACCAGAGGTATAGCGAAGGTTATTGGAGGCGCCTTCGAAAAGATACCGCTCAGTGAACTGATGAATGCTCTGGTGGGACATGAGGTCAGCTCCATAGCTATGAAGTGGGGAGACACTATGCTAAATAATAAGGTAATAAGTACTTGGAAAAAATCCTTTCGGCTTCAAAGAAGAGTCAGCAAAGAATGCTCGCAAGGGAGCGCTCTTCTGTAGAACATCACGGTGGACTTTACTTAGGTTAGTAGATTACCTGGGCGTGCATATTTTTGGGTATGAAGACAATGTGGCTATTCTGATACACGGCAAGTTTATGAGCCCTAATGCAGTAATCATGGGGCATATCTCCGAGTGGTAGAAGAGTGCTACACAGAATAATTCCTCACCATAAACGTCCGCAAGCCAAACCCTATCGTCTTATCAAAAAGTTGTATATTCATGCTCTAATCGGTCCTATTAGAAATATATTCACAAAGACGCTTCTTAAAAATGCCAATTGAATCAATACGTTGTAAATCAACAAGAAGAAAGTTCCAAAGCTGTGCTGCGAAGACAAAGAAAGGCAGGTTTGCGCTCGTGTAGAATATCGTGAAAGAATCGCAGAAGCCTATACTCGCGATAGTCACTTCGAAACACGCACACATTTATGACGAAAATTCATCGTTTATTACGAATATGAACGTCATTAATTAGGAAAAACGATTAGCAAATTTTGGTTAATCAATTACGAAAATTCAAAAGAGAGAAAAGTGAGTCGAAATATTATTGTAAAAAGCTCGCCTTTAGGCCTTTTTCCAGTGTCTTAAGGTGTCAGCTGATTTTGATTTTAATTTCACTTGAAAATTAATAAAAAATAATACTTGTTTCCATATTAGCCGATTGAGAGACCGGCAGGTGGGCAACAAACTTTTTTTTTATTTTTCGTTCTCTGATATTTTTCACTACACTACCACTTGTTACAACTGTCAAAATATAATGACGTATTTTAACGTGTGTCATCTCCTAACGGCGTTGTCGCTGCACATCGTCTGCCACCAGTGTGGAGTAGAGCCACCTAGTTTAACCTATTGAGAGCGGTTAGTTAAGAAACTTTGCAAAGGTTTAAGAGCAGAATGAGAAAACTAATTTACTAATTTATGTCTGTCTCATTCTCATAAAAAACTATCTTTTTCTCACATGAATGACTGACATTTATGTCGATTTAATGCATTATAAATATCAGCTTGAGCAGTGTCGCTGCGATCAGTGGACTTATTTGCAATTAACGCCATCTATCGGAAAAACGCCACAATCCTGGATTGTTCTCAGAAATGATTTTTGTGGTTATTTGGAGAAGAATTTCTAGTAGGAAAATCATAGGTTACTTACACCCGGAGATTCAGAGAAGTGTTATGGACCAATTTCTCGCCAAAGTTCGTCCCTGCGAGAAGAAGCTTGGCGATCATAAAATACATAATATATCACGATCAAAGTGAACAGCGTGCAAATGTTTCATTCCCTATTTTTATTCAGTTACTAGAAAGGGATGGCAATCGCAGCTTAGTTTTATTTAGTCCAATTGCTTATGTTTCTCACGGAGGCAGCTGCAGGTTTAGGCATCGCATATTACAGAGATCCCACAATATAGTGCTGAACTGGTGTGACAATGAGTACAGAAATCGAATCAACACATTTCATTGTGTTTTTTATTAACCCTGGATCCATTAAGAACTCGGCAGTTATCTAACAGCCTTTGTGTGACAGCATGAAAAATTCTACTTGTGAAAACTAGACACCTCACGAAGAAGACCTGAATTTCTTAAATGTTTACATAAGACGCGCAAAATAACGCAGAAAACACGAAACTCTGGGGCTGTTCACACAAGCCGTCGGGTGCTGTGTCACACAAGAACAAAGCCCGCAAGGCATCGCAGTAATTGGACAAAAGCCCGCCCATTAAATTAACATCGAACTGCGATTGAGATTCAAATTTGGCCGCGACAAAGACGGACCGGTCACGAATCCTACAATGGACTAATCTATCACTTCCGAGTATCTGATGGACCCGGTAAACTCTTGCCACTGACCAACAACGGCGCGAAACGCACGGACGGATGCAAATCGGTCCATGGGTCGGGTCGAGGAAGACCTACTCCCGATGATAATCGTCAGCTGAAAGAAAATGAAATGTCGGTAAAAATCTGTCTTCAGGTGGGAATTTTAATTTATTACCGCTGACTACCAATCAATTACTTAACAAAGCGGATTATTAATTTGACTGTCATGTGACAGGTCCATCAGTCCGGGCGGCTCTCGGACGAGGGAAACTAAACGCTGTTAAGCCAAGAGAAATGCTTTTCGCTGACTACTTTGTGTTTATGGCCGCGTTGATTGATGCCCGACTGAAGATGATCGTGTGGGCCGGTAGCATACGTAATGACGTGGTTATGAATGAATCGTGAGAAAACCGCGATCAGTTGAGTAACAAACGTCTAGAATGGGTCTGACATGGATCGATCTATGCGAAACTGCGATCGCTTTGCGTCTCCTGTTGTGACAGAGCAAGAGCATACCGATTCGCACTTTGAGCGCTTTCTGGTGGGATGAACGATTGCCTCTGATCTAACTAATGGCCGTGCTCTGCCAAAGCCGATGGCCGCAGCGGCGTGAATTTATAGCATTTTGTAGCTGCGATCAGCAAATTAAAATTAATTTCAACAAATTATCATAATCAACGGCGAATCGTGTTTACTAGAAAAAGCACTGATCGCAGCCGCCAATGACAAGCCGAGCAGTCCCGCTCACCTGAACAGCGCCCTAATTTATTGGTGGCTTCTTAAAGTTGCGTGCTCTCCACTTCACTTAGAGGCTAACAAATCCGGAAACAACGTCTCCGAGGAAAGCAAATTTCATAACGAAGGAAGCTGAACATGTTATCGCATTGCCATTAATTAAATTTTTTTTTCGCGTTCATTCCCGATGGCGAATGCTGCGTGCACACCATCCGCGTCGTCAGCGCGGCAGTGGAGAGCTCTCCTCAGCTGCTTTGAGACCTAAATCTGGATTAAATGCGGCAGTCAAGATTGCTGGTGGCTATAATTTACGCCTCGAGATCAAACATCGTCGCCCACCACCACTTTGCGATTTCCACCATCGGGGATCTGCCGGCCAAAGTTTCACCGCGATCACTGGGTAACAGCCCATCGGTTGCCAGCGTTGACACAATATTGTGACAGGTTCTCGAGAGGACGAGGTTACGCCGATTCTGTCTTCGCAGGTGCTAAGGCATCAATAAGAAAGTTGCTCTGAAAAGGCAGATCCAAGTTCCAACCTAAGAGGCATTCTGCACGCACAAATAGTGGAGATCGCTGGAAGTCCCGGGCGGCCTGACATCTCTGGCGGACTGAGAGCTAAGATTTATGCACCAGCTCCTTGCAATCTGTCTAATCGACGAGGCTCCATTCGAGAGGCAGCCGAGCCTGCTAAGAGCTCGGAGGTCTAGGGTGATTAATAGCTCCTCAGTAGGACATTAACTAATGAACGATCGCGCCAGCGCAGTCCTGCGGATCTCGGGAAGTCTCCTTCGCTGGAGTTCCATTCAGTTTTCCGCGTAATTTATGGACTTCCCCACTTCCACTATTGCTTAACAACCACAAATCATCGAGCGGACTAATTGCAACGATTTTAACTACTCAACATTTTCATTGCACTCAGAACCGCATTACATGATCAGCTTGCGTAATCCGTCCCGGCGAAATTTCTAGATCACCACTAAGGCAGACCTCAGATGGCTATCAGAGAAATCCGTGGAAACAATGCATGTCGCCTCTGTGTTCCTTCCATAGTTCTCTGCGCTTAATTGTGGGAACATTCGCGATCACGTAATAAGCGCGCCTCGGGGCGCCATTTCGGAAGCCCAACTTCGTCTGGAATGAATAATGCGGCCGCAATGAACCAAATTAGACGCGAGGAAAAATGTAAACAATCCGGAATTGCGAATCTCTTTGCAGCGCGCTTCCATGGCTAATTCGGTCGGAAAGGGGGTTTCAGATGGTGTGAGAAGTAAGTGAGTTTATTTTGCAGCCTAGGTACTTCGTGGGCTGAGAGCGCGAAAGCAAATAAATTTAACCTGAAGAAAGTTAGAGATGACACAGAGGTCGTGAAAATTTGGAAGGGAAGCTAACAGCTGATTTTGCCTTTGTTAAAAATGAGTAATTGCTGGAGTGCCAACAATAGCCCATTTCTTTGCGATCCACAAACTGCTCACTAAGATCGTTTATTAAGATATTAATAAAAAACGAAGCACACCCTTTTTCCAAACCAGAATTGATTTCGAGGACCTTAGTTTGTGCCTAGTTTCTCCCCTTGACAACGAAATTTGGCCGTGTTCAATAATGCATGGATTCGATCGGAAACATCTTCAACCTTTGATAATGCCAGATCCCATTAAGGTTGGAAGTTCTGTTTTCTGAAACTGCATCGGTAAATAACAAAACAAGCCAAGCACTTGAACAGAATTGAACTTGGGATAAACAGCATCGAGTTATATCTTGTAGAGATAAAGAGTCGACAAGCACCGCAGAACTTACTTTGATCTACTGCACTCTTTACAGCTTCTATATCTCACGACTTAACTAGCTCAGCAATCATCAGATAGCCCCAAAAGTAGTATAGCTATAGGCATACTGGCGGAGTGACGTCGTCGATTGTGGGCTCGGGTGTGAGCTTTATCCGGGGCATTAACCGGTGTGATGAGCTTTTTTGTGTTGAGCTTCGGCGCCACCTGTGTGAAACTAGTTGGACTTCGCTGTAGTGTGTCTTGGGTGGGCTTTCATGCTGGGGGATCTTGGGTGAGATCTTGTGGGAGAATTCATGCTGGGTAAGCTTTCGAGCTGGATGGGGAATCGAACCTTTAGTTTTGAGCTCCGCTGTGCCTTGGGCGGAATCTTGCTGATCGGGGTGCGCGACGGTGCATTGAACATGAAAATAAAATATATGGCGGTGGGCAGCACCATCCCAATATGAATGCATGGTTTTTGCATCAGTAAGCTTTCTCATAATGTTCAACTTCGATGTAGTAAATAGTTTGTAAAACACTTAAATAGATTGCGCGATTTTTAAAACTACATATTATAAACAATTACATTATTAGCTTCAAATTCCAATTTGCATGCGAAACATTATAAGTTAAATTAAAGCTTTCAGGCGGACAGGCTACACAGGCAATTAGCTACACAGCTAGACTGGTCTGTCTGGTCTTAGATTCCATTCTCAGTTCAAAAGCTCACTCAACGTGGAAGCTCATCCAAGGCACAGCCAAGAATTGGAATCTGCATCGAATTCCTCCACAAGATCACCCAAGACTCCCCACTCCCCCCGCCGTGAAAGCCCACTAGAGACACACTAAGTCACCCCAGCGAAGTCCAACTACTTTCACACAGGTGACGCCAAAGCTCACTACAAAAAAACTCACCGCACCGGTTCTTGTCCCGGATAAAGCACAGTCCCGAGTTGACAACCGATGACGCCATTGAGCTCGTAGTCGCATAGCCCTACTACTCCCAAACCACGAAACCTTAGTCAACGTTATCGTGGATCAGTGACACGAAGAGCACACTCATCCTCCTTGAGGCAGAGCCTACAGGTTGGGTCCTCTGCCCTTCCAATCCTCCATAGGTGGTAACTTAAGGGTCAGAGTAGGGTAATCAAGTAATTTAATATTCTGACATCCTTCCTACTATGTCCTAAAAGTTCCCTGACAGAATTGCTACACGATGTATATAGAAACCACTTGAATTTCAGCGCTCCATATAATCTCAACAGGGTCCAATCGTGTATCCGATTCAGTAGCCGGTTTCGGACCGATGAATACCCGAGCAAAAATAATTTAGTTGGTTAATTTTCTAAAAAACATATACGCGCCCGCAACTAGCACGTATAGCGAACAAATGCGCATGCCACATACGTGGTATACATGCTCCCGCCAGAGGTATGCACGCTCCCACTACAGGCATGGACATCTATAACTGCGCAAAACGCGAGTGTCGTTTTACCAAGCAGTCCCCCACTAAGTACTAACCACGTCCAATGCTGCTTGACCTACGCAATCGAGCGAGGACCGGTCTACTAAGTATGCTAATGGCACCCTTATGGTCAGTAAGATAATTGCCAAGTCTCAAAAATCTTCGTTGCCCTTTTTACTTTTCCAATCGCGCTCTTATGGTGGTTAGCTAGCTTTTGTAACTCTTGCAGCTCCTACAAAAACAAGGACACAATTCTCAGAATATCAGTTAGATAAGCCTTAAATCCACTTTGTCCTTACTTCAGCCTTTCAATATAAAATCGCGATCAGTTCCGCAGAGGTCATTATAGCAGCCGCTGCGGCGTTAACCTGTTTCTTTAATGGGAAACTTCTCCATCCGATCTCCTATCTCAAAAAAATCAACACCGCCTAAAAACGATCGGTTTTTATCGAAAATAATTCAAATACTTTTGTCGATCAAGATTGCAACTAAATTACTTTTCGGCGCAGTTTTTGTGCCCGGCCGATAGCCTTTCTCCATGATTTAACCATTTTCGATTTTCTAAATGGAAATTTTCTGTTTTAATTTGTCGCTCGGATGTAGTTCCGCTTAACTCTGCATCAACGACATCTCCGCAGACGCGTCGAGCAAACAAAACCTTGATCACGATCACTTCACGAGTGCCCTCCACAATTAAATCGTCGCAGATAAACAGCATATCGGGTTACCTGTCGGTGGGAGAATTCCGATGCCCGAAATGCATGTCGACTATCGGGTCAAAGCCGCGCAACTGCTCACATAACTCTGCCCCATAAATCTAGTCGCAACAAGAACTACAAGGCAAGTCTGCCATCCGTCAAAGTTTTCTGACAGCACAGCGATTTGCGGTTTGGGCAAAAAATCGTGGTCGAAATTTAACGCGACGCTCGCTGGCCGCTGGTAGACCTGATTGGGTCGTTAACTTTTGTCACTCTTTAATGATCTCGCGATGGGCTTCACGCGGCCACTAGAATGCCGGTCATTAAGAGTGGAAGTTGTAAAACTAATGAAACTCCGCCAATAAAGCACAGTGGTGGGTATTTAAGGTAACTTTGCATTCGTCGATTGTCTACTGTTACGTTACGGATAAGTTGCAGGTGAGTAGCAATAGGCAGAGGCTGGCAATAACGACTTGGATACAAGAAACTGGCGAATTTTTGCTCGGCATCCAGAGGCTCCAATGGGAATTCGATTCTGCTCCAAGGCGACTCATTCATAGCCAACAAAAGTTTTACTGCTCTATGTTTCGCAACAAACGGTTACTATCTTCAATCTTGCTCCAAAGTGAAATAGAGATTAAGTGAAAGATCGAAAGTGCCGTCACCTTTTGCGGAGACCCAAGAGACATCACCGAGCAATATATCAAGCACGAAAAGTAGAAATTCTCCTCTTTCTCGTTCCCCGGGCAAATCTTTAAAGATCATCGCGGAATGCATACTGTCCTGGCATTTCGAAGCCCCAAGGTGCCGATCGTAATTACAAATTAAATTGAGCTCCCTTCTGCCGGGCACCCAGCAACCTGCATGGGATGCAGCACCGCAGTTGCATGGGCGCAAAGTCACTTGCATAAGATCGACTTGGCAAAGATAAGGTTGGCTGATAGCGATAAGGGACACCTTCGGAGTGGCGATAGAAAAATAGTACGAAAATTGTACTGTTGTTAAGTTCAACGACAAGTTTATGGTAGCAATGAAGTATAAATTGGAGATGGAACACTTTAGAGACATGATCATGTGTTGAGAGGCGGTTACAAAGCACACGGACACCGTACTGGAAAGTAAACATAAGGAACTAAGATCGTAACCAAATAAGATAACAGAGGTGCATTACAAGCAGGCGTGATCTGCCCCTTACTGTGGTTAGTAACGATAAATAGCATACTACAAAAGCTTGTAGTGGAGTGGAGTTAAGAAAGCCGTAGACGCAGGCGATCTAGTGATAAAGGTGTCGTGAATGTTTTCAAACGCGATCAGTGAAATCATCGACGGATGCATGCTATAATCACCGACTACCTTTCCACTACATTGACCGTCAAGCAGGATTTCGCCGTCGCAATACCCTCAAGAAGAGATTGGAGTAACGGAGACGTCCTGAAGGAGTTTGATCTGCGGATATTCACTGTTGGCTCCAAAACATTAAAGGGCGGCGGCGCAGGGGTCTAACTGGAGACCACCAACAGCTCACTGTCCTGGCATCTTCCAGCACGGCTAGTGGAGCGATCCTGAGCTGAGCTTGATAGGCTCGATATAAGGCATATCGTAACTCTCGTCTCGCCTCACGAACATAGGAACATAGGTGGGAACGAGAAAGCCGTTAGCACCCTAATAGGCGAAGTCAAAAACGCTCTTTTTTACTGCCACCTGCTGCTAGCCAAAGGTGGACTGCACTGGAGACCTGTGTATTCTCTCTAGCATGACTTTGGCTTACTTACAACAAAGAAAGAACAATTGGCTTCCTTCCATTGGCGAGTAGGTGACCACATTGCCAAGCTAGTACTTGCAGCTAGTCAAATCGACTTCCAGAAGTTTCCAGGAAGTTTTTCAAATCGACTTCCAGAAGTTCTTCCTCTTTAACGGCTCTACGGGATCCGAGCCTGGCCTCTCGCAACTGTTCTCTCCACCGGTCCCCATTCTGAGCCTATGTCATCCAGTTTGGCATCGCGAAGCTCTACGACATTCTTTCACCAGAGGTTGGGTCTCCCTCGCTGTCGCATCCCATAGATCTTTTTTCTTTTTTTTCTAGTGAGGTATTAACTACAGCGGTAATAGCTAGGCCTATTGTACTACAACCCCTATACCTCATATTTCTAGTCCAGGCCGCTGGGATAAGTCTTGCCTTCGGTCTGTTCGGAAGGAGTTCACGAAAGCGGGCTCGGGTGTGCTTCATGGGCTTCCCAATTCCACTACGGGCCTCCTTGCCTTGGTCCTCTCGAGCTTAATTGGTCCCCAAAAATCTCATGAATATGGTAAGTAGGAGAAGGTCCATCCTGACAGAGCCTCCTTGTGACGATAAGGCATTATACAACTGGGTGCGAGGTGCCCAGAGGAGATTGTTAAACGACAGTGCAAAAACTTCCCACTACCATGCAGCCCCCGACACGATAACTTTACATCTTGGCTTGGTAGGCCCGATCTTATTAGTCCATCCGTTTCAGGACAGCTACCAGTGCCCACCACTAGGAGGTTATGATCGCGCTTCCCTCAGCCCGGAGTAGTTGCGGCACGAGCATATTTTCATGTATTACATGCTGCTCCCCTATTCCGCTGCACCCTAAGAATATGTAATAGAACAAGATGTGCTTAACTCTGCAGAGCTTCTTATAGAGCAAGCAGCAACAATTCCCGAGCAATTCCGAGGTTATTAAAAAGTCAGACAGGCAAGCACCGCCACTATAAGCACAAGTCCAACCTAGACAACTAGCGACTTAATAAATAGCCTAGAATTTTTTAACAGCGCAGAAAACTCATTACCATTGGACCTGATTGTACAGTAGCAATAAACGAGCACACATTATGGTTTCCCAACTATAAATAAAATTCCAAATCAGCAGGTTTCATGTCGTGATCGCAGCTTCAACACCGACAGGGCTTGGTTAAAGCCTCAAATTCCTGCCATTTCACACCATGATCACAAGATTCCGACTATAGCAAACATATTTCTGCTTATAAAGAGGTCAATTTTGATGAAATTCTCAATTCACGAGAAATGACGAAATTTCCGTCGAGCATCGATTTTCGAATTCGCCAAAACGCGATCCTCTATGCCTCGTTGGTCATGTTAGTACAACTGGCGGATTGCCCTGCGATTACACCTCAATTTGGATTCTTTCTTAGATTTAATTAAATAATTCCGCGACTGATCGACAGAGGGTTCCCATCCTCCGGGTGATCAGTTCGACAGGTCGATTGAGGTAAATCGGTGAAATGTTAAGGACAACAGTGGGGTTTTTTTGAAGTTTCAACACCACCACCACCAGATCGAGTGCGAAACGATCTTTCGTGATCCATTCTGCAATTTGGCTGCTGCTGATCGAGCATAGGATCCACCAAAGGTGCGGATAATGTGAGAGCCTGGCTCAAAAGCGAATTGATGGAATGATGATGATCGTGCCACTTGCATTGTAGTGATCACCGTATGATCGCTGACGAAGTGGATTTTCCACTGTTGATCGTGACACAGTGTCAATGGAATTCAACGTAATGCCGACTTATGATGGTGATTAGCATGATTCCGATTGTCTGGGGACTGTTGTTATTTTGGGCTTAACTGCACCATAGCGGTGTAATGCCAATTTGTTAAGGCAAACAGATCGTGTTGACACCAATTTTGGGGTTGGATCGTGATTGTTATATAAGCTTCTTGGCACTATTGCGGATTATGGCATAGGAGCAAGTGGCATTTTGTCAAGGTTAAGCTGAGCAGTTAATTTTTGCACAAAAAAGGTGATCTTGGCAAAAGCAATTGGAATTAATCAATTATTACTTCCGTAATTCAAAAGCGGTTCTCCGATTCTTTTTTTAATTGTGAGAAATTCTTTAAACGCTCATAAAATTTATAATTATGCGCTATCAGCAGCTACGAATTGCGAAGGCTTTTAGCCAGGCACCAAGGAAATCCTAAAGAAATATGTAAGCCAGCACTGCGCACGTACAAAGCGTCTTTGAATCGCAAATCTCCGATGAAATAATAAAAGCGCGTCAATGCTTTATCGCCATCGGGATCCAACTCGAAGTGAATGACACAAAACCTCTGCTCGGCAAACGGAAATGGCTAGAAGACACCACACTCTCGTTCAAGTCGTCGGACACTAGGTTTGCAATCAGAAAGTTAATACGATGCGGCACGAATGGTCTTTTTCGTTGTTGTTGCAATGAGATCAGCAAAAGATCAAGGCTAGTGGCTATCGTGCTTCTTGCTGCAGATTGGCCGAGTGCGGGGTCTGTTGTTTTTGATAGATCTTGTTGGACTTATGTAATTAGCAGTACGTGATTTACAGGCACCACTTACACCTGGGCATATGGTCGGTGCGCGATTGAAGTTTTTGCTGCTTCCAAGTTTTTTTTGTTTTAATCGATTTTATTTTAATTTTCTTCAAATGAGGTTGGAAGTTTATTAATATCGTTGGATGACTATATTTCATAATGAGATCTTGTTGCCTTGGTCAGCGCAAGACAGAGTGTTAATTCATCTCAATTTGATAGACTCAAACGCAGTACGTTATGTTGGAGGAGTTCAGTTAAAAGTTGATCTCTCGTATACTCTAGAAAAAATGTATGCATCTCTTTATATGCGGAATCATTGACGAGCGACTTAGGATCTCAATTCGTCACCAACAGAAATTGATTAGGAGTCGTCGGGTTATAAAGGAGATCAAGTGAACCTTGTGTAAGACGTCGTAACTCTTGATTGTGTGTCAGGTTTATTCAATGTTGAAATACCGAAAGTCTAGATGACGCACCCTGTAGCTATCGAGTCGACATCATTCAGCATAGTATCCCTAAAGTCTGGGACTACTTGTCTGTGCCATCCGTCATTGTGGGATTATTGTACCTTGCTGATCCTACCACAAAGAACTATTCGAACAGGTTCGTCTTTGGCCTATCGGGGTCGACTATCGATTTTGTCATATCTATGTCGCGATAGTCTTCGCAGATTGCGTTATTGCAGTCTGCAGAATCATATGAACATATGCTGCTAACTTATCTCCGAAAAAGAGGTCAGTGGATCCATAAATCAGTACTGGTAAGACCATCGTACGTTATTAGATTATAATGAACATTGCTAGGCTATAATATGGTTTGTTGGGTAGCTCTGCCCGTATTTCCAGCTCCATGCCGTTGTCGGTTTCTGTTATCGACTCAAGTTAGGTGAAGAATTGGACTCCTCCAAGGTCACAGGTCACAGGTTTCACATACATGAACACTATGTCGCTTCTATTTACGAAGTATAGCTTCTGAGTTTGGATCATTTGCTCTAGGTTGAATACGAGACACGTCTGACCGCTTGCTCCAAATCATGATAAATTATCTTTTCTCAGTCATTGATTAGAAAGTACAAATTTGTCAGTCTTTGGTTAAAGTTCCATCTATCGTCCAAAGATCGTGGGTGCGAACTCTCTTTAAGAACTGGCCCTTTACCTATTTTTCCGGGTAGTTACCATTTGTTAGTAATATTCCTTCTTTGCAGAGTTTCTCCCACATATCTTCTCTATCTAAAGAAAACTGTGTTGTATTCGTTCCCGGCTGAAAAATCCGTTCGCTGAATGAATTGTGTTGACCTACGCGCTGCACTTCCTACATCAGTAAATACTAAACACATCGTTACTATTGGAATACATCGCTCAACAATTAATAAGCTCGCGCATCTGTTTTGCTCAGTTTCTTTAGTTCTAAAAAGCCATTAGCACTCACCATCCATCTAGCAGCAATTTGCATATCCGCACTGCACAAGAAATGCATGTCTCAACCCACGATCTGATTCAGGTAACGATCACCACTCATGCTCCTGTTTGCCAACGATCAAGAGACTGCTGGACTTGAACCTGCTACCAACGGAGTCCGCTGCTTATCGATCATCAATCAGGCTGAACATGAATTCCTAAATGGAGATTTACAAAGATTAAGTCGCGCAGTTACCAGTTCTACCTGGAGCCTATCGCGAGTTCCGCGCCCGCTGCAAATGGAAACATGCGTGGCGTAGCACGCGGCAAGCACAGCCAGATACTACTGCCGCGAATGGTATAGCAAGCGGCGAACAAGTGTCCACCCACCTGTTGTAAAGTGCGATTTCTGCAGCTATGTGGCGTGTCTTACATACTCGTGCGTGATAGCGAAAGAAAGTTACCTGCAGAAATGCTTCCACGGGGAAGGCTTCACTATGGACAGTTCGCACGTCCTAATTGCTGTCCGGCACTGTACGATCACTCCTCAGTCGCGTTCGTTTCCATGTTGTCTGTTACTTTTGCTCAATAAGATAAATCGTTCGCTGCTGCTTCCCGGGCATGATCTTTTGCTGTTCGAGACTTGTCGCAGGCATGCATTCGCCTCGTGAGTGTATCTCTGGCGTTGATCGCTTTATTTGAACGTGGACGAACTATTTGGAGCCTCCCATATCTGTATTTAAAGCGCTATAGATGACGATCTTAAACGCTGCAATATCTGAAATACTCGTAGACGTAGACTTTGTGAACTGTCCAGACGCGGTCGCGGCGTCGCTGGTGTGATACTTCTTGAGGATCAGGTCCACTAGTTTGTTATACGGTTAATAATGTTAATCAAACTACTAAATAAATACACCGGTTTTATAATTAACGTGGTCTTTTATTATCCTATTTCACAACAGTAACTTCTATGTGTCTATCTATCGTTGCCATATCCTACAACTGTCACTTCTTATTACTAAAATGGCGTTACCATATATATAAGAGAATACTGGTAATATCAGAGAATATTACATCTCCTCCTCTACTTCAGATTGATGTCCCCATTGGGTTATTATTAAAATAATTTGAAATCTTTAAATCGTGACGGTATCTTTCGTGAACGATGTGGTCTTGCCTGCTGATGCAGTTCTGCTGAGATATCCCTCGGATTGGTAGATATAATCGTGTCTGTTTCTTCATGTGAGGCTGAACCAGGGTGCTGACTGTTAATCGACTCTTCTGTGGTAGATGAATTTTCAGATGTTTCCACAATCTGCGTGCTCGAGCCTAGCGTCGCTGTATTGTTATCTCTAGCGTATGCCTCTGTGCTTCTAGGTGATGTCTGTCTATGTGCTTGAAAGTGTGAATACTTACAGGATGAGGGTATGTTGTTTGGAGGATGGAATGTTTTGGAAGAAGGAATATAGGGTTTGAAGAACGATGCATTTCGGATGATTCTTTTGTCATTTCTAGTTGCATGAATTTGGTTGTTGACAATCTTTTCTATCTGGTATGGAACTGGGTCATAGAATGGTGTAAAAGAATTAATCTTTCTTTGTTTACAAAGTACCTTATCACCTCTTCTGAATTTATGTTCTATGGCTCTTCTTTTCTTGTTTGCCTGTTCGTTTTGCTTTCTCCTGTTGTTTGTATCTGTCGCACTGTCATATCTTGGAATCTTGTTCTTACTTATTGACGGCAGTAGTGTGTTTATCTGTCTCTTGAAAACTAATTCGTATGGAGATCTTTTTGTTGTGCTATGTGGAACGCTTCTATAGTTTATTAGGAACTCAAACAGTTGCTGATCAAATTTATTGGTTTCTAATACTGAGCATAAAACAGATTTTTTTAGTGTTTTTACAAAACGTTCTGCCAGGCCATTAGCTTCTGGCCATAAAGGGGTGATGGCGCAGTGTTTGATGTTTAAGTTGCACAAATAGTCTTTAAATTCGTGCCCATTGAATGGTGGTCCATTATCGGATTTGATGGTTTCTGGTATCCCGAATAATGAAAATGTTCGGCTAAGAATCGGTTCAATTTGTTTAAAGCTTGTGGAAGATGTAACCTCGACTATAGGAAATTTTGAGTGTTCATCAATAATTAGAAACAAATACTTATTGTTTGGGAACGGTCCAGCGAAATCGATATCTATGCTTTGGAATGGATGTTTTGGACTCGATGGCGTTATTATCGGACAGCGTTGTTTGTTCGGTGTTACTGATTGACACGCAAGACAGCTACGGACATATTTCTCTACTAATTTATTCATGTTAGGGAACCATACTTTTTGACGAAGGAGTTGTTTTGTTTTCTCAATTCCTAAATGACCATAGTGAGCTACTTGAATGGCTTCTTCAATAAGACTTGTTGGTAGTATTATTCTGTTGGTTCTAAGTATAATATCTTTACACGTTGTTATCTCAGTGTTGATTTTATAATATGGTTTTAACTCTTCTTTTGACCATATTCTATTGTTGTTCAGAGCTTCCTTTATTAATTGGAGAATGACGTCTGATCTAGTTTCTTTTGCAATTTTCTCTACTGATAAAGCTTTTGGTATTGAGTTGAGAAGAACAAAGTTAACATGAGCTTCTATTTTCATGTCATGCGTTTCATCACTTAGAAATTCCATCGGATGTCTCGAAATATAATCAGAGGGGTTGCTGCTTCCTTTTTGATGAACTGTGTTAAACTGGTACTGCTGTAACCGTAGACATAATCTCTCGATGCGAGCGTTAGGTGATGATCTGGTGTTGTTTAGTATGTTTACTAACGGTTTGTGATCAGAATGTAACGTGAAAATTGATCCATATAAATATAGATGAAAGTGTTGTATGGCCCATACAGCTGCTAATGTTTCCTTTTCAATTTGGCTGTACCTCTGTTCTACGTTTGTTAACGTTCGACTCGCATATGCAATAATCTTTTCTTTGTTGCCATGCCTTTGAGCTAAAATTGCTCCAAGTCCAGTCGGACCGGCATCGACGTATAAATGTGTTTGTTTGTTAACGTCGAAGTATGCAAGTCTCTTTGCGTTTCCTAGTTGAGCTTTTAGTTGTTGAAATACTCTTTCGTGTTGATCTGTCCATTTCCATTTGTTTTCTTTCATTGTTATTATTTCTCTTAGCATTGTTGTGTTTTGAGATAAATTTGGCATGAATCTGCCAACATAATTTAGCATGCCTAAGAAACTACGAACATCTTTGATGCTTTCAGGAGCTGTCATTGCCTGGATGCATTCTATTTTTTTAGGATCTGGCTGAATCCCTTCATCAGACAATACATAACCAAAAAATGATATCTTTTTAGTGTTGAAAATGCACTTTTGCTTGTTTAATGTAAGACCGTTTTTTGATAATCTGTTCAAAACTTCAGTTAATGCTTTGTCATGTGTTTGTTGGTCTTGCCCGTAAACTAGTATGTCATCACTGATGTTGATTGTTCCTTCTATATTGATTAAGACTTGTCGAATTGTATTTTGGAAAATCTCTGCTGCTGAGTTGATGCCAAAGCTGAGACGTTTGTATCTAAACAATCCTACGTGCGTTGAAAAAACTGTTATATATCTTGATTGTTCATGTAAGACTAGTTGGTGATAACCTTCTCGTAGGTCTATTTTCGAAAACACCTTTGCTCCGTTCAGCTTTGCTAATATGTCATCTATCGTCGGTGTTGGATGTCTTTCCCTCTTGATAGCTTTGTTAGGTTGTCTCATGTCCACGCAAATTCTAATTTTACTGGGATCTCGCGGTTTTGGAACAATTACTATCGGCGATACCCACGGCGTTGGACCAATGGCTTTCTCTATGATACCTGCCTGTAAAAGTCTATTTATTTCCTGTTCAACAGTAGGACGTAAGTGTATCGGTATCCTTCTATGCTTCAGAGCAACTGGCTGTACTGTTTCATCTATGTGGAGCTTGATTTTGTATTCCTTCAGCCTTCCAACTCCGGTGTAAAGTTCTCGGAATGGTTTCAGCATGGTGTCTGCTACAACTTTGTTTTGGCACGTGACATGTATTAACTCCAGTTTTTTTGAAGTTTCATAACTTAGTAGCGGTTCTCCTTTTCCTTCTATCACAAATATCAGTGCTGAGGTTGTTTTGTCTTTGTGACTTAATTTACTCCAGAACTTGCCAACTACTTCTAACTTTTTATCTGAATTGTATGGAAATATGCTTGTTGCAGCTAAATCTACGTTTGAATGTTTTCCTTTAAATAATGTTTTAAATAAGCTGTTGTTAATTATGTTTACAGATGTACCCGTGTCAATGATAAAGTTAATGTATTTACCGTTTATACGTATTTTTACTTTTGGTGTTTTGTTGCTTGTCTCACTATTTATTTTTGTTGTGTTTATTGTTACCTGCTTGTCTACTTTATAAGATATTTCTGCACTTTCGCTGCTTGAATTTAATCTGTGCTTGTTGATTGTGTTGGTGTGTCGAACAGTGCTTCTGTTAATTTGTTTATTTTTGCTTTTGTTTCCGCTATCACTATATTTGTTTATGTTGCCACTCAGACAAACTTGAGCGAAATGTCCTTGTTTTCCACATTTGTGGCATATCCGTTTGTGAGCAGGACAAGTTAATAAACCTTTGGAATGCCATTTGCCACCGCAATTCTTGCATTCGCGACTATTCGTGTTCGCTGTTGTTACTGCATTGTTATTGTTGTTGTGATTGTTCTGTACTGCTCTCTTGGTGCTGTTGTTGTTGTTAACTCTGTTTTTGCAGCAATTGTTGTCGCTTCTGTTGTTGCTGTATCTGTGGTTGTTTTTCCTGTTTGTTCTATTTTGTAGCCACATTGTACTTTCATCTTGACCTTGTATTACTTGTAGTTGATGTGTTGTTGATTCTATGGACCTGCCTCTTGCTAAAAGATCGTCTAATGTTGGTTGTTCATTTAAACCATATTTTCGTAGATCTTGGTAACTCGTATTCATAATTATTTGGAGTTTTATTTCTTTATTTGTGTCTTGAAAATTGCACAATTTTGCCTGTTTTAGTAAGCGAGCATAAAATTGGTCGACCGTTTCCGTATCTGATTGTTTTGCTTGGCGAAACTTATATGTTTCAAACTCTATATTTATTTTTGGGACAAAGTAACTTTTTAACTTTCTCTTAGCTATGTTATAGGGATTAGGATTTGTGTTAGGATTTTCAGGAACGGAATCTGGAAGAGACCTGTAAATATCATGTACTTCCTCACCTGCAAAATGTAGTAGCAGCGCTAGCTGTCTGTGTTCGTTTTTTATGTCCATCGCCAC
This sequence comes from Thereva nobilitata, assembly GCA_963855945.1. Taxonomy (NCBI): domain Eukaryota; kingdom Metazoa; phylum Arthropoda; class Insecta; order Diptera; family Therevidae; genus Thereva; species Thereva nobilitata. Next base: position 234,774,021 of record OY979694.1, read on the forward strand.
CAGATAGTTGTCAAAACGCTCGATCCAGTTTTCCCATTTAGTTCCAAGGCTGCCGGCGCTCTCAAGAACATCGAATTTTGGAAATATTAGCGTTTCCATTTCCTCACGTGTTCTTGTTTTTTTTTCTAACCTCAACTTAAATTTTTTTCCACTTTTTTTTTTTTTTTTAATCCTCGTCGCCAGTTTTGTGATACTTCTTGAGGATCAGGTCCACTAGTTTGTTCTACTGTTAATAATGTTAATCAAACTACTAAATAAATACACCGGTTTTATAATTAACGTGGTCTTTTATTATCCTATTTCACAACAGTAACTTCTATGTGTCTATCTATCGTTGCCATATCCTACAACTGTCACTTCTTATTACTAAAATGGCGTTACCATATATATAAGAGAATACTGGTAATATCAGAGAATATTACAGCTGGTAGTGGTCGAGCGTTATCTATAAAGATGCTAGAGGCGTCCTCGATGAAATTGATACTAAATGGGGCAATTTACTTTCATTTAGGCGTCAATTTCGATTGCGAATGATTTCATGTTGCTATTTACCGAGCTAAGGAATTCGAGAAACGTCGTAACCGCGGCAACGACTCTGCTCTACGCGCCGCATGAGGTAATCTTTAATGGTTGGGTGAACAACTTTAATCAGACTGCCTAATGGAAGGCGCTGCTAATACCATAGTAAACTGACACTGTACCAAAGCGACGACGTCTTCAGCTAAATTAACCGCCGTCATTTGAGGATCATCCTACCTAATTTGAATTTTTGTTCTGTGACATTTAGATTGCATTTTCAGATCGGGAGCGGCATGACCCGAGACGAGACTTCGCTCTAGAGAAAAGTGGGCAGCGCAGCTTAACGAGTTATTGGCTTTCCGCAATGTAAACTGCTCCTAGCGATCTGCTTAGGCATGCTGTAAATAACATCGGCAACAAAGCAGTTACCGTAAATAAGGAGTAAAGAATTCCGAATCAGTTTTGCCTTCTCATCCTTATGTAATTGACGAAGATCGGGCAGAGCAGAAAGCTACAAGATCGCCTCATTTGCCGCGATTTACGAATCTGAGAGACATGCAAGCCTCAACTTGGATGCTGCACGCTACCATTTATAATGGGCGTTGCACTCGCAAAATCCGACAGCATCCTCAGCAGCATTAGACATGCCCAGAAACGATGAATTTCAATGCGTCAAACCCGATCGCCAGGCTGTGCTGCATCAGCTTTGACGGGCAAGAAAAGACTTGCAACGCGGAGAACCATGTTGAGGCGAAGGCAAAGCGGCCAAACCTACCTGCAAATTGGGTTTCGGTGTACAATTGCCAACGGACTAATTTATTTCCGTTTGGCACTCATCGAACGCACCCTGATCGTACTTTACACGCGAATACAGCACACCGCTTCCAGCGTATATGGCGACACGAAACAGCGAACTAGTTTCCGCTGTAAATTAATTTGCCCGCGCGGTCCTCGTTCGTTTGTTGTTTACTTAGATGTTCGACAAAATCGACAACAGTTTTTCCGGCAGTTAAGTAATAAATTTATCGGCGTGATATCTACATTAAAATAAGGAGAAATTCGAAGGAGGAAATGCAGATTTAGCCGATTTAGGTGATTCCACAGAAATTAGAAATCGTTTCGTGGCGGGGATGGCTTCTGGTAGTTTAAAGTACTCGCAGGAATCTACAGAAAATCAATTGCAAAATATATAAAAACTGTAAAATTGATCAATATTAATTTATGACACGATCTCAAGTGGCGATCGCTTACGTTTTCCAGCTAGCCTTTGGGGCGACTACCATCAGAAGTAGCTTAAAGTCCACGGTGAAATCTTTATGGGGAGACTACATAGTTGCAGAAGTATCAACAGTTGGTAGGCACTATTAACTGGCTATCAGCAGTCGTTGACTAACACGTTAACACCAATATTTAATAGTCAAGAACGGCCCAGCAGCGGCGTTGGCATGTCGCCACAATCTCACATAACTCCTAATAAAAGTCACGACATTTCGTAGTGTCACACGTCATTTGAGACCTAATGTAATGCTGCCTTCCAACTGACAAGATCAGGAGAGGCGCTCCCCACGTACAGTGTCGATCGTATTGTGGGCTTACCCACGGAGGCACCTCGGCGCAGAATGGTAATGTGCGCCACCGTATAGTCCCAGGTCGCAAACCACACTGATCATCGGCACAGGTGACAAGAATTCCAGAATTAGTGAATTTGTGTGTGCAACCAGCAGAGAGACCAGCTAAGCAAGGACACTTGCTCCGGTAATAACTTAATTACGAGCCTCTCCGCCGGGGAAACACCGCAGTCTCACAGGCTGAAAGTGAATTGCCTGGCGCTTGCATAACCTGAGATATCGCTGGTCTAGAACAATGGGAAGGGGCTGCAGGTAGAGTTATCGCTATTCGTGTATCTCGCAAGGCGGGCTGAGGGGGCCCTCTTGAATCCATTATCTGCGGCGCGGTTGCATGAAGATCCAAGACGGAACTCGGGTTTTTGAAAAATGAGAAGTTTTAAATTTGAGATTTAAGTGCGCAGGTAAACAAAAAAAACTTTCTTTTATCTCCGTTGGGTTAATGAGAAGTTGGTGCTTGACGTAGGAAAAATTAAACGAAGCTTCGACGTCATCCAACGATCGACATCTTTTCAGGCATAAACAGAAAATAAGGAAGATATCAGCACTTCCTCATCCGCCGGAATTGGCACTTGCTTCGAGTAACCCACATCAATCACGTTCTCCTGTCGCAATTACACTGGTGCAGAAATTCGTGGAATCAAAATGAAATTGCTTAATTCTCTCTTCGATATCTGACATGGTTCAGACCTTTTTCTTGTCTCAATGAATCAATCAAAATCCATCGATCGATGTCAAGTGAAAAGTGATTATCAGAAAACTTACACTGCAGCAAGACACTGCAAAGAGTTTCATTAAAGATATCTCAGTATCTTCTGTTAAACTTAAAAAAATCTTTGGGCGAAAGAGTTTCACGAATCAAGACAAATAAATAATCGTGAGAGTCTGGATACAAAATCATTGAAGTTTTTCTTGGACTGAACCATCAAAGGTGTCAATCTCATGGTTATCACCGATCAGATCCTCGATTAGCGTCATCTCAGTCAGTGTCACCTTAAAACAGTATTGATTATAGTTCTTGTTCTCATTGATGGTAAAGTTCAGATACCTGAACTAAACTCTGATCATCCATCGAAGATCATTTATAACGATCTGTCGAGTTACGATTGTTATGGTGACAAAGCACATATTATTTGCATAACTTTTGTATCATACTGCAAATCCGATTAAGAGCTTTGAAAGATTTGATTTGGCATTTAGCATTTAAGTAGTTGGAACACACAAAATGACTATTTGAGAAACTATTTGGTGAACTGTCAGAAGTTAGATACAAGTCATTTTCTTTTTTCATACAAAACTTCATCCATCAATTTTTTTTTATATATTAAAAAAATAAACAAATACAAGAGAGCAGCAGAAGGAGGCTAAAGTGGTGACCCCAAAGGAGCAATGGTAACACAAACATGGAGAAGGCAACGGACCAGAGTCCTGTCGAAGTCCCAGCACTTACCCAAGCAGCAGACGTTGTCGGGAAAGTCCTGTTTATCACCATTCAGGAAAATAAGGTCAGACTTGTTGTTTATTCAATTGAAAAACGTTGACTGGTGGCCGTGTGGAGATTGAACGCAGAAGTAGGACTAGAAGCTTTTTCGAGATATTAGGCTGTATCAGAACAGCGACAGCAGCAGCACTACAGGCAACATGCTGTCTTTTAAATCAGAATTAGCAGCAGACTTTTTATTTGACAGTTGCCTATACAATTGCCAGACTTTGAAATGTCAAAAAATGCTGCTTTTCTTGACATGTGACCACCATTAGCCAATAGGAACAGTTTGCTGCCGCTGTTGGTTCTGAATGGGCCTATTGAGCTGTCTGAACCGATCGTACCAATTTTTTTGGAAAATTCAACGGTAAAATTTTATGTGTCTGTGCGCGTTTATGCAGTTGTGAATTCATTATTGTGTTCTACAACCTTTTTTAATATTTCATATACGAGTAATCTCAGTGTCAATATCTCGAAAACTAAGCGTGATATCGACAAATGTTATTTTATACAGATCACAGATGACTATATTGAATAAAAGCGGACGTACATGACTACCCTGCGGAACACCGGAAGTTACTTCGATTTCTTTTGACAAACATCCTTGAAATCTGACAACCTGTATTCTTTCGTTCTAATATTCCGAATTTTAATAGCTTTCCAGTTAAAAAATATTGATCAACACGATCAAAGACCTTACTGAAATCAGTGTAAACAGCATAAATTTGATGACCGTTCTCCATAGAACCAATTGGTTTTTGTTTTTTGTTTATGATGATCTGCGGATGGGGTTCCTCCATCAAATGCAGGACGGCTGTTGAGACAATTCAATTCACAATTCAGTTCAAGACATAGAAATAAATAGAAGCGGGAGAGTTGCCCCGAGGATACTAAATAGATCGTTTCTCGGTCGATCATCAAAGTCAAGCAGTATCGTGCGCGGGCTGTACTTATGTGGAGGACCGCTTGGGAACACGGCATTCCGTAGGCACTCCTTTCTTAGAGGGACGAAAGGGGATCCTCAAAAAGTTATCCGATTCAGCATCCTTCGAAACAGTCTAAGTATCGCATACGATTCATAACGTACATCAAGATCCCTTATAAAGTAAATACTATCAAACTTAATCCTTATCAAAATTGCCTCTAGAAAGTTTTTGCATCAGGCTGGTGGTCATAGCCGGCAGATAATGTAGCAGTACCCACGCGGAAAATTCGAGAGTGACCGAGCGTGTGACATGATCTTTGCATATGTGTGACTCAAACCCACTAAAAACACTTCCTATCTTCCACTCTTCCCGCGTGTCTGGCTTTTTTAGCACAGCGCGGCGGCGATGGATCAGCCTTTACCTAGCCTTTCTCGCTTCTTCTTTTCTTCGACTCCTTCCAGCCTCAACTTCCTGTGTATGGCTTGCAGGTCGCTTCCACTTTCCTCCACCCAACCTCGTTCCTCATCATCCGTCCTAGGATGTTTTTCGGTGTTTGTGGAACCTCGGCAATTGCCTCTTGTTCCTCCCTATATTCGCCGAATCTCACACAACCAAAGACGTGCTCTGCGTTATCCCGGATGTTTGGGCACACTTGGGAGTCATCGTGCGCGAATCGATGGAGGTATTTCCTATTCTCCATGTCGACTCAAGAACTGCGTAAGGTTGTAACTCACTTCCCCACTCTCCACGGTTGGGATAAGCATGGATGTATCGTACAAACACTCTTTTGAAATTTAGCCTCCGGTCGGTCATTCCTCCCAAGTACCTTAGGGCGGGCTGTGAGTGAATCATCCGGTTTTCTCCGTTTGCTGATCAGATCAACTTCAGTGATCCATCTGCGAACCCGATCGCAATTGATTCTTTTGGGAGGCTTCGCTTAGAAGCATCATTTTACATTGTGATCCACAGGAGAGTGCCCAGTACGGATCCCTGCGGAACTCCGCATGTTGTTCTGTACACCGTCGGCTCATCTTCAGGCTCACAATGAAGCGACGTACCTTCTTTCCTTTTTAGGTAGAATACCAAACATAACAGTTTCGAGGGGTGCCACTGGAAAGGGTCATCGACTCGCCTCAAACCTACACAAGGATGTAGAATTGGACTTTTTATAGGTAGCAAAGCATCTATGAAGCTGGGTATGCTACAAAACGTCTTTAGCCCAAGCCAAGCAGCTACGTCACGGAAGGCTTAGATATAGTTGTAGACCTCCGTGCATCTTCCTTCTGTCTCAGTAGAGGGTGTGGAGCTAACAGCAGACCTATCTCCTAACATGCTAGGCGTGACATTAAACGAGGACCTGCGATGGAATGGTCGCTTATTCCAAGCTTTGGTTTCCTCAACGAAATTGACGCCTTTAAAACAGATTTTGTTAAAATTAAACAAACTTCTTTCAATTTTTGAAGTCGATTCCTTCAAAATTCACTGAAATTAAATATTTATACTACAATATTCGATTTGTGCTTTATATTCAGGCTACTTCCGTTTCAATAATAATCCGAGCTTGAACTGAGCTCTTATAGAGCTCTCAGCTGCTAGATTCATTGTCTTCACCTCAACTGGAACATGTTTGCGCCGCATTATTCATGAGTACTGGAAACCACATAAATCCATTTCAGCGAAGACTCGGAATTGTTAACACAGAAATCGTGGCAGAGAAGTGCGCGAGTTTCAAGCTTTGCAGTGTAGCGCAAGGAACGGCTCCAAAAGGAATGGCTCGAAAGCAGAAAAAGGTGTAAGGTGTCGTCACGTTTTGTCAAAGTGAGGAATTATCACCACTCGACTATTTAACATGGGCACAGAGACGTGCACATGGGCCAAGGAATCTTCGGCTCACAAACCTATTTCGGGTACATTTTACGGCAGTTATCAAGGCCTTTAGACGTCAACTGATGGCATTTCGAAAACTCTGCAATTAAAGTCTGCAGAAGCAAAAGGCATTTTACTGTGACCTTCTGCTCCCGACTGACGACTCCTCCAAGGGCGAGTTAAAGAGGTTCCAATTTCTAATTGAGTTTTTGCTTGGGAATTTCTAGATTAGCAAACAATGGCTAGGCAGAAAGTCAACTCTGAACCCTGCACACTAGCCAGTCTGTCACTTTTGAGTTCGTCTTTCGTCACGTGGAAGTTTGGTAATCGGCAATCGTTAGCGGTTGCAAATCTCCACTAAACCGCTCAACGTAGAGGAAATCAGTTTTGAGCCATTTGAATCCAGAAATTCCCATTCACAGACGTTAGGAAACCAGCCTCAACCAGCTTTCCGCACCCACTCTTGAGCGGCGATATTTTGTAAGTAACCAAGAATTCCCAGGCGAAAGCAATCACAAATTGAAATCAGATTGCGGAGCTGCACCCTCTTGCGCGGCGCTCTCGACGTCGATGCCGGGCATACGCGAAGCCGGCAGATCCCAATGCCGGGAGCCTTTCACTGCATACATCAGGTGCTGCCTGGACGCATCGAAAGAATTCACCTGAAGCGCTGATATACTGAAAAGGATGTAACTGGAGCTTGAACAGGTCGCGCAAATCCACGACGGTGCTGACACTATTCCTGTCAATCGGGAGCCATCAGCAGCCATCAGGCTTCCGTTTTACAGAGTCGCAATGGCCAATTACAGAAATTTACAAGCGTCATATCAAGTTTTACCACCTGTGCTGTGCTGTATGCAAATAGGCGCACAAAGATGCCAAGCCACTTGCGACGCACTTGATGGACTTCAGCAATGGCGCCCCCAGGCCTACTTCTGTTTTCAGACGCCTGCGTCGCGGCTTGTTATATGACAAATGGCTTGATCTAGAATAATTTATGGGCCAGTCGTAAATGGTCGCAAGTGGCTTAATATTGACCACTTATGGCTTGGAGGAAGTCTCGCGGCACTGCGGCCCGGGAATTTCGCGAATCTCAGAGATGATTTTGTTGCGCAACCAACGCAGGCTGCCGAAGCTGGGCGATTTGCGCCTGGCAATTGGTTGTAAAATTTTAAAATGCTGGAGATTTGTGACTGTATTTAATGCATTGCTTGGTATTTTACAATTCGTTGGTAGTTCCCGTGACAAGCCATTACGTATGATTAATAAATAATAAATTGCACTAAGTTTTATGATTTATAATTGGCCGGGAGTTTGAGTGCCGTCCGCAACCAGGAAAACAGGTGATGTCGGCTCGAATAATGGTTTTTAACTACATACATATTAAGAATGACTGCGAATTTGATAAGGATTGGGTTAGGTTAGGTGTAGGACTAGCTGCAGCGCCGTTTTGGTCCCATAAACTAGTGTACCTAAGATTTTGTGGTTGTTTGACTGACTGTGGTGGATATTTAAAGCCATCCTGTGCGGTTTAGGAGGCTTAACAGCGCATCGACCATTAATTTAGAGATCTCTTTTAAGTCTTCCAGAACATCCATATGTAGATGCTTGGTGTGCACAGACGTTAAGTGGGAACCCAGCCTGGCAGCGTGGTCTACTGTAAGCCAATGCCCCATGATGATTGCCGTAATTCTGGCAAAATCTCTTCGAGATCTGTTTAGGAAGTCCATTGTTCTTTCTTTGTTGCAAGTAGGCCAAGTGGTCCATAGTACCCAGGTCTGCAGTCCACTCCACTTTTGGCAGGCTGGCAGGTAGCGGTCAAAAATAGCGTTTTTGACCTCGCCTATTAGGTTGCTAACCATCTCGATCTCCGAGCCCCGGAGAGAGGCTCTATGCTTGGCTAGGTGTCGGCTTTCTCGTTGCCATCTATGTTCCTTTCCTATATCCGCGAATCCAGAGCAAGGTCACGTTATGCCTTCACTAGCTTGGAACGCATCATTACCGATTACAGAACTCTTATAGAGGTTTGCCTATTTATGAAAATTCCAATCTAACTACATCTTTGGGTAGGTTCAAGGTTAATTGTTTGCCAGGAAAAGGAGCTGTTGATGGTCTCTAGATAGAAGCCTCCTCCTTTGATGGACTTTGATGTTTTGGCGCCATCGATGAATATCCGTAGATCAAACTATTTCAGGACGCTCTGTTTCCCCACCGTCTTCTTGAGGGTGATTCGTCGGCGAAGTCCTTCCTAATGTCAATCTCGAAAGAAATATTTCGTGGGAAAAAATCTCCCTTGTAACGAGAGAGCACCAATGAGTGCCATAAATCATAGCCGCGCCGTGTTATTTCGGCAAGCTAATTCGTGGTAATTGGTAAGATGATGAATGACTTTTTCTCTGATGACAAATGACTTTTTCTCTGTAAGAAAATTTCTTTTGGCGTTTTTTTAGTGTTCCAGGGCAGAACAGAACAGATTAAAAAACGCAGCTTTAGAAAGCTACATTTTCATTTATACATTCCACAATGAGTTAATCAATTCAACTAGTGAGCGACTTTCTTAACGATCTACAAAAATACATTTATGCTTCTGTAACCAAGATCAAAGCCAAAGCTCAAAGTAAGGAAGTAGACGTCATACTGAAATGTCATTTGCAAAATTCCACTTTGATGGTGCGAAATTTCCACAACACCACTACACTAAGGATCTTCATCCCCGAATGACCAATCTGCTCAAAGTTTCCCGAATGTTCATTTGCTAGACCAGTTCAGGCCTCAGTCAGGAACACTATGACTGCCATTAGTAACGAGCTGCAAATCCTGTTTTGCCTTTCCAGATCCATTTCCCGCAACAGAGCGAACTATCGATCGATTCGGCGTAAGTAAACAACACCCTACCACCACCGAAGTACAGTCAACACTACGTCGGCCTCGCCAGTATTTTTCTCTAAAGTGGATCGGTGTGCACGCATCGGTTTTGTTGCTCTATTTGCTTAAGAAACGAAGTTTTAATTTAAGCCCATCTGACATGCGCCGTTTTGCCCGCTGTTATCGTGGATGCATCATTGGCGAAAATGACGGCTGAAGAATGCCAAGTACGCTGCGTGCATTGGAGTGAGGCCGAGAGGCGTTCCGTTTTCCAACACTTGATTACATGCCATGAATTGGTAATTAATCGATCAATTTACCTGTTGTTTTGCTTTCTGTTCAGGTATGACACTGTTACGCAACTGAGGTCTGTTTGTTTTGACGAATAACCGTGCGGCACTGTTTGACTCGATGTTACGTGAGTCATTTTCGGAAGCTTAATTGGCTCTCTGATAAGAATGTCCGGTCTTAAAATCCAATTTTAAGGCGCTTAAATAAGCCAAACAAACTCCGCTTCTGCAATGTTAAATATACGAATAAAAACGAATTATCAATGAAGCTGTAAAGTGACTGCCATTTACACGTGGCATTTGTGAGCGGCTGTCTCAAAGCTTTAACTTTTTTCGACAAACATTCAATAGTTATAAACTTATTGCTAAATAAACACCTTTGGTCTTGCAGAGTATTGCACAACTTAGACCTATCATTTTCAGTGCCACTCCTTATAGAATTGTCTGTTTCATCTTTACTCTTCGCCTCCGGTTCTTGGTTGATTCACCAATTATTGCAAATACATTTACATCCATGTTCGCCTTCCTGGTAAGACCCATGTCATCTTTCTAGCCCGACGCGATAAATAAAAACTTTTATCAATTTATCTCTCATCAATATCAAAGCTCTTCACATAGCCGCCCAAAAACCCCGAAGATTCAATAACTATCAACAAAACCACTTATCGCAGCTGCAAATCGAATTACACGAAGACCATTTTAAGTGCATAGAAAAGGTTACCGTGCATCATCTTCAGATAAGCACTTCTCAGCTCCACCAAAAGTAGCCAACCATGCACGTTATGTAAATATAAATAACGAAGAAGACAAGCCTTCCCAAATCAGATCAATACAAGTCCCACCGAGCCGCAAGGTAAGACCCGAAGCAGAGGCAAGTCTTGAACCCAGATCACCTCCGGCAGAGCTCGCAACCTGATTCTCGTAAATACCAATTTCGTGACAAGATGGGACTTTTGCGCATGCGCGTCCAGCTCCTCTTGCCGTCGAACTTCTTGATGCAGTTATCGTTATTCAAATTTTAATTTTTTGTATCTAATTCCACAGAAAATTCACTCGATCAACGTTCCCCATTGTCTTCGAGTTGCTTAACCCAAACATGTCGGGATTTAGAGGCGCGCGGCTCGGCAAACACCCGACTCCCCCGCCAGCGGAATGGTTCCGCCAATTTTCAATTCATTCCGATTCGATTTGTTCGTACAATAATTTGCATGGTAATTCCGCGTCTTATAGCGGAGTTATGCAACTTCCAGGGTGCATCTTCATGACAATAGCAAGAGGACCGTCAAGACAGATTTATGCAGTAAAAGAACAAGATTCCTAGGAAACTGGGCGGGGGGTGCTGGAGGAGAGCGGAGGGTTCAAGTGACGAGCGAATGATCTGCACTTACCTTAAATTCGACGTGAGTTTTCTCGAGATGGCTAATCGGGGTTTTCTTTTTCTTCTCATTCGAGCACTTCATTGTTGCGAGGATCTGGAAGGAAAATTACCAGACAATTAATTGAATGAATGGATTGAATGGTGATTGACTGTTTAGACATTTTTATTGAATTATGGAGAGATTTTACAGAGAAATTACCGTGAGAAGATTTGTTTTTCTTGTACTTTGTGCTACGACCAATTATTGTTTTGAGTTCGGAGAATTTCGTGCCACACAATAAGAGAGCCCAGTAGATAAATGGTCTTAAGGCCTCCATACCTCGTATACATTCAGTTTTGCAATCAATATAAAGATCTAAGATTCAGTTTTCGACTCCTTTCCGAAAATGCAGGAAGCTACCCTACGACGCCTATTATCTAGGAAAAGCGCGACACACAAGCAGTCATAGAACAGCGAGTTAGATCTTCACAGGAAACAAGTCACGAAATATTCGATAGAGCTAAAAGTCCTGTAACGGGATAAAGTACAGAACTGCCTTAACGGCCTTCAACAGTCCATCCGTGCATCCGTCCATCATGGTTGGACGGTTGCATAGATAGACGGACGGATGGACAGGCGGACGGACAGACGAACGGACACACGTGGGACAGACAGGCGGACAGATGGACAGGCAGACGAACGGACGAGTACACAGACGGACGCATGGACCAATGGACGGATGGACTAAACAGCATTAAACAGTTTATTGATGAACTTGTTGCTAGAACTGATACCTACCGTATAGAAACTGTCAGGTAGAAACGGAAACCAAAGAGCACGGCGTTTGCAATTGTGCTGTATTAGAGGGCCAGGGTTTGCCACACAGGCAAAGCGCGGCTGACACTTAAAAAGGTGTGGAGCACAAATTCAATGGCTATCTTGAGGCTGATTAGTACCGTAAGTTCAGTTCTTGAATAAATAACTATTGTGGGGGTTACACAAAATACCCATCACTGGCGGCCAAACGCCCCGTCCGTCTCCAGAAAGACAATATGTTGAACATACGAAGACAATTTGGGCCTGCCTACTGTTAACAAATTTAGTTTTGAATTCCCAGAGATACTAATGCACTCAATAATCCGAAGAAACTTGAAGATACTCGTAAACTCTATCATATTTCAAAATCCAGTTAGTATCAAATGAATTATATCCAAGAAGAAAACCAATTCATACATCACCACAAAACCCCAAAGAATACCTGCCATCATCCACGATCTTTCCATTGTTGCCGCTTCAGTTGCACAATGCAAACGACGACTGTGGAATGCAACGCGCGTGCCTGTGGCCGACTCAATCAAACGACAATAAATCACTTCAAATGTCGCAGCCAGTTATGTTCGAAACCACACAAATTCTCAGCTCCGGATCAGAACCCATTCCTCGGCACGGGGATTAGTGCCGAAGTCCGGGCCGCCACAGTGCAGCATATGCGTAGCTCCGATCCGACGACGACCTTCGCACAGAACAATGGCAAATATTGCATGCATGTGCACCTTGTGACAAAGTCCCGAAACGTTAGCCAAAAAGGTTTCTTTATGATTTATGCTGCCACCGGTGATTTATGCTGATGTCGGAATTCATTTGAAGTTGAAATCATGTGCCACTCCTGGACCACCTCGGACCCAGTTCGGGCCTAATTGAAAAGATGCTAGGCTAGAACCTATGTTGTGCGACGTCATCGCCCACCGTTTTTATCCGAGTGCAATTGAATGTCTCAAACGATTCGTGTTCAGGAACTGCCGAAAGAAACGTAAAAATTTTCACGATTTGACAGACACTCGAAGGCCGTCCATCGGATGAGCTCAAATATTGACGTTTATTCCAAGAAAATTAAAATCTGAACACCACCGCCGAGAAGATCTGAAAAAAGCCACAGAAACAAAAACCAATAAACTCCGATCGCGACGATTACGGTGCAAAACACGAGAATTAATTATTAGCTTTGATTTTAATTAAACTCGACGGATGGAGATGACTGCTTGAACCCATGCAAGGCCGTGTGTATTTTTGGAAGTCACCGGCCATTTCCTGGCTCGGAGTTGATTAACAAAAATAGAAACTTGATACCCGTGTGAAAACTATTGTGATTGGTCGGAAAAAACTTGAGGCAATTATTTAATATTATTTAAGCGGTTGTCTTGCAACGATTTTAATTTTACATGACGTACTTGACCTTGCGGGAAGACCTGCGTAATCATTGGATTTAGGATTGTTTCGATCTCGTTCAATCTTCTGTTCAAAGTCGGTTAGAATAGCCACGTTTTTTAGGCAGAAACTAAATATGCTCCACACCATGATTTCCATTCATTGTTAAAGATACAGAGTGGATGAGGATGAGGAAGCATTCTAACTATTTTCATATATTAGTCAAAAGCGGTTATGACTGTGTCGGGACGCGCCAAGTACCAAGTTCAATCCAAGTATTGGATGAAACTTCAGAATGTCCTCGATAAAGTCAGTCCAATTAACTCTTATGCCTATTGTACGTCTACTCGTACACTTATAACCTGACCTAGAATGCTAAAACTGTCCCTCGAAATTTCATGAATTTTTGATTTCGGCGGTAATCGAAGTCCATTCGAACATTACAAAGTTGGGTTCTCTTCGTCGCAAAACGACCAAAGTTGATCACAAACATTGCACTTGTGTCCAAATTCATTTGATTCAAAAACGATTTTTATTCGTTTGGTAGCAGCGCGCCAGTAGCTCTGCAAACAGGGTTCTCGAATATATCGCACTGGTATATCGTTTTCAGGCGACGTACTCGCGACTGTAGGCTGATTCAGAAGCTAATGCTGCGCTGCAATCACAAGTGTTTCTATTGGCAGCTGGTAAAATGACAACCAAAGCAGCAGCAGGTCATCGGTGGTTCGTGTTCATCTCATATATTAATTTGTTGCACTCTGCCAATTTTGAGCTTCTGATACAGCCTTACCTCTTCTTCTCCTGTTGTTCTGTTCATCTAGTCGTTGTCAGGCGTTAAGCAATCGGTAGTGCCAATAGGCTTCGAGAGTGGTGCTACGGTTGGCACACTCGCTACCGCAATGTTCTTGTGCGGCCATTGCTCGAGGGTTTGACTTTTGCATTTTCGCGTACCCTGAACCTCCCAAACCCACCCGATCCGATAGCTGCCTCCTTTATTTCAGATTGACTTTTGCAGGTTTTTTGGCCAACACATCATGTCCTCTTACATCGTTCAAACCAAGCTGGACATGACTGGAACGACGCCATGACCTGAACTAGTATTATAAAGAGTGATTCAAGACCTTGGCTTATCACATAAAAAAGAAGCTTTACCCAGCGTCGTCCAGTCCAGTCTATTTCTAAAATTGTGACTAGCCTCGCTCCATTACTCACTGATTTCCACTCTCCTTTCGCAAAGAGCATAAGTGATTTCGCTTATTATCAGTGGCGGTAATCTAAATGTTACACCAATCAACCACACACTTCCCCAGTGCCCTTTTCAATTGTATACCAGACCGCGGAGTTGCAGTTCCCAGCAAATCATGATTCCGAGCCATTAAACGTGAACTAAAATCAAGGGAAATTTCCACATTTCCACAATTTCAATGAAAACCTGTGGCAGAAAATTCTCACGTGTAAACTTTTTATGCATTTCCATGTTTGCCAAGAGAATTTACGGCTAATTGCCCCACACGCCAAACCGAGCAGACTTCGTACTAGAAATCGGTCAACATTTGAGAAACCATCGCGAAATATGAAATTGAAGCAAACGGACGACGGTGGACACTGAACTGAAACTATTTACCTTCCAATAATATACCAATATCGAAGTCATCACTAGTAACAGAAGATTCACATCAAGTCTGTCGAAGGAATCCCAGAGAAGAGACGGACGTCTTTAATCTATTCTTTTGCATCGATTTGGACTGCGAAGAAGTTTCTGCTGATTCACGGTTCATTTGTGAAATTCGGAATTCAAGGGAAGACATGCCTGCACCGGCGGACTTCAAGAGTGTGGGAGTCGGAATTTTGATTCAATCAAGGCTGGACCAGAGTTCATTCCTAATGGCGATTAGCTACGCTTGTAACACTACGTGGGACAAAACAGTTTTTACTGAAGAAAGAATTTCATAATCGCTGCATATCAGAGGAAAATTTGGGTCTTGGAAAGTTCGATTTGGAAGTTCTTTTTGTCCAGGTCTTGAAGGTATTTTAAGGTTTAATAATCTCGCTAATGAAATTACAAGATGCCGCCAAATCAACAGCAAGATAGCCAGAATCTTAATGAAATAGAGACATTATACGAATTCTGCATTTGTTACCCCCTTACTTCTTCAGAACTGTTGGAAAGAAATACACTATGTACGGGGTGTTGTTGACTAAGCCTAATTCTTTTAGGGGTGATTCCCGGATTTATTTGGAGATGGAGAAGGGGGGCTATCGATACTATTCACTAAGATAGATGGTAGTAAGAAGGCGACTTGACGAAATCGAGATATTCGCAAACGAAGCGACGAGATAATTACATGGCTCGAGAATGCTGGTCTAATGCATTGGTCGAGAGCACAAAACGGAGGTAGTGCTAATCAGCAAGCAGAAAAGGGTGGAGAGCATAGCGGTGAAAGTAGGTGACTAAGACATCCGCTCCCAGCCCGCACTTTGATAATTTTGGGAACTAAAAAATTAAATCTCAGACAATAGAACCGAAATTTACTTGGTATTAATTAATTAGAGAGATTGTTTATATAATGGGAGTTGGTGTTGATACAACATCTTCTTTCTTACAAATTCAAATAACTAAATTATATACCTCTTCTCCTTTTATCCAAAAAATCTGGCCTTTTTAAATATATGTAAAGTGAAGCAATGTCAACTGCAAAAATCTTCATAAACAAACAAATAACTAAATACTCGCTATCCTCTCATGGTCGATTATATCCGTTTATCCAAGAGACCTCGAAAATTCCACTATTCAACAGTGCCGGTCATTGGAACAACGCAAACACGACAGTAAAGTTAAAAATGTCAGCAGAACGAAGCTAAGACCGGCCGCAACATTAAGCTTGTAGCACTGCAGTTAATTAAAATTTATAGTGGACAACACTAAGGCGATTATTATTCAAGGACTATTTGAGATTATTCGATATATTCACTTCAAAGTCCTCCGATGTTAACACAATCGTAAACTTTTCACGTAATTTACTAAAAAAAATATCCAACACTAATAAGCCACTAGATCCGACGCACTTAAAATTGGGTCGATATTGTTGCAGTAACACGAAAATGCCGGGATGACACCAGTTGCTACTCCTTTCGAGACATTGAAACTGGCTATCACTTGGGTTCGTCTCGAGCGGCATCAAATGTGCACCTTACTGCTAGCGGGTGCACCTACTGCGATCTCAGGTCACACGGTCTAGATTAGATCGAGCATAATTAGATGCTGGTATCTTGTTTAGCTTCAGCGCACAGTGAAGAACTGCATTGTTTCGCAAAATGCTTCACAAGTAGAAAATGCATTTCAATAATAAATCTTCATAAACTCGCATTTTTTTATAAGCACATATTGAGATAATTTCGAAGGAGGTCATAGACCTGATAACCAGACCAGAAACAATCCCTTCAAATTTTCGAGCTGGCTGGCAAATCTAATGATTTCACCACCTGCCGACGGCATCTGTAGAAACGTGATCTAGAAACGATTCCCCATTAATATCTGCATATACTGACGTTGACGTCGCAAATAAACTCGTAAAAAATTGAGTACGTCTATTAACTTTCAATTATCGGAACCAGTTGACATCCACCGAAATCAATGGACATGCAATCTCCGGTCAGATTGGTCTAGTTCCCTCGCTATGTGCACATCCTCTCGTTCCCGCAGGCTTAAGCTGGCCATGATGGTGTCATCTCAGGGCTACACTCGAATGCTAACTTTGCGTACCTACGCTAGACTTTCATAGTTCAATTTGATGCAGTTTAATTTTAATTTATTACCCGAGATCCATGAGAGCTTCGCTGAATCCGATCTTCCAACTTCCAGTGATCTACAAAATCGGCGGCGGCGTCGTTAGGTTCATTAGAAACGATCTTGGGGCTCATCTAGATCTTGATTACAGTCGCGCATTTAATTGGATTAAGCGACAATAACCATCAAGCCGTGATTTCAATTCTCGTCGGAGGTGCCTTTTAATGGCTCAACTATTAAGTCGCTGGTGCTACTCAATCTTTTAAGCTTTGGATAGTTAAAATCGATTACCATTAGGCCTTAATAGCACCTCATTCCCTTACTAAAAGACGCGTTTAGCATAAACTTTGTATTATTATTGCCTTTTCCAAGAAAAAATCAAGTGGAAATCGATTTACAAGTAATTTACGATCATGTAGAACTAATTCGGGTCATGCACATCTTAATTTTATTTAGAACACATAGTAATTGCATTCTTGCTTAATTAAACAGACTCCGTAGGTAATATTGTCCTGTTCTAGCTAATAATTCCGTTAATTTATTAAACATTAATTAAATTCTGAAAAATTGGTTTGTTTGTAGCTTATTCTTTGCATACTCACAGGCTTACTTTAATGCTGGTTGGCCTAGTTTACAATGGCTAGTACTATTAGTAATATAAGATTACCAGGGATGAACAAAAAGAAATAATAATAAAATTGATATGTTGAAAAATTGGTTAGGTTATTTATTTATTAGGCCAACAAGACATACTTAAACTAACTAGGTGTAGGTTAGGTGTAGGGCTATCTCCAACACGACCGTTGGCACTTTTGATGTCATAAACTCGTGTATCTTAAGCTAGGTAGTTGGTTGACCGACTGTGGCGAATATTTAAAGCCATCCTGTGGAGTTTGGGAGGTTTATCAGTCTTTTGATCTCTAGTCTGGAGATCTCGTTTTAGTCTACTAGAACGTAGTTCCCTAGTGTGCCCTGTCTGGTTTTGGCTAGAGCCGGACATTTACACAGGAAGTGAACGAGAATTTCCCTCTCATTTGCCTCTCAAAAGCTACGGCGGCATACAATATTTCTGCGGGATCTGTTTGAGCCGTATTTCACTGGGACACCATGGCGGCGCGGCCAGTAATATTCTGTGCACGCGTCTTTGCTGGTCACGTCGCCAAATTGGTCGCGCAAGCTGTATACATTTTGTTGGTGGCGGCGACTGTTTGCGCCGCCATGGTGTCCCGGTGAAACACGGCTCTTTAGGAGGCCCATTGTTATTTCTTTGGTTTAAGTCCTGCAAGTTCATCCATTCAAGTGCGCTACAGCCCAATTGAGCCTTAGCCTCCTCTAGGACATTTCTCCGTTCCAAAGGTCCTCGCAGCATGTCTCCAAGTTCAAATGTTGAGCATTGCCAGCTTGTGACGGTCCGATGTTGACCTATTTTTCCCAAAACAAACTTGATATTCTCCTATAAGGCTTTCCGTTATAAGTTCTAATTTTTGTTGCGCAAGAATTGTAGAGGTTTTGTAACTGGTGCTGAGGAGTGAGATGCCTCTATAGTTTTTCCAATGTTATTTATCTCCTTTCCTGTATATTGGACATATAAACGCTTTCTTCCAGTTATCTGGTACAATTTCTTCCTCCCAGACGTTGCATAGAAGTTTCTGTAAGGTTCTAAAGAGTTGCGGTCCTCCTTCCTTTAACAACTCAGCGGCGAATACATCGACCCCAGGCGATTTTTGTTTCTTGCCTTGCTTGACGCACCTCATCCACTGTCGGTGGTTCTATTGAAACATTATCTTGAGGAATTACAAACGTCTCCATCTATGTCTGTGCAGATGTCTGTTCTTGATATGGGATTCGCTTGCCTTGTACGCTTGTCTTATTCTGCCTTTATCGAAGTTTTTCTGTATTTGTAGAATCCTCCTGTTTAGATATTCGCTCTTCATATTTCTGCTTATCTGCTGTTCTTTTTTTAGCTTGAAGACATCCATTCTTGGTCTTGTGGGCTTTGCGATGTACTCCCGGTGTCTCTGGTTTTTTCTTCAATTGCGGATCTACAGTCCTGACCGAATCGGCCAATTCTCGATTATCTGGGGACCTCCCTAGTATCTCTATTGCTGCCCCCTTTATGCGGCTTTTAAGTTTTTCCCATTTGTCGTTGATGTTGGGCAGTTGTCCTACTCCTTCTCTCAAGTTTTGTACGACAGCATTCTGGTAAGCGTCTCTTCTTTCTTCAAATTTTAGCGTATCTATGGCCGTTATCTGGATTCTAAATTTCAGCTTGATTAGATAGTGGTATGAGCCACAGCACGCTCTTCTCATTCTTCTTACATCCAGTATGCTCGTGGCTCCTCTTCTCTCAATTAGGACGTGGTCAATTTGACTACTTGTTACCCCATCCGGCGACTGCCCCGCCATCTTATAAATATTTTTGTGCGGAAATATTGTTGAACTTACTACCATTAAATTTGAGCTAACGAGATCGACCAATCTACTACCATTGTCATTGGTAGCAGTGTGTAGGTTATGCTTTCCTATGACTCCTAGCAACTCCTCTTCTTTTCCTATTTTGGTGTTCATATCTTCGAGCACCATTTTTGGTAGAATTTCTCTTTCTCCTCAACCATCTTGTCTTCTGTGAGAACATGGAACTATATGAAACTAATATTTGGCCTTATTGTTGAAGTGAATGCGAATTTGACAGGTTCTGATTGTTGAATCCGCCGGCGGGAAAGTGAATGAGAATTTCACAGTCGAAAGTGGAAGTTAAACTAAAAAAACCACTTGTTTGGAGTTGTGAACTGTCCATTCGATTGTCATTTGAATTTCTAAAATGAAATATGTCACTTCATACGGCAGTTGGGCCCGGCGGATTGAACAATCGCAGCGGCAAGTGAAAGTGAAACTCTTTAGCGAGGGGAATCCCAAATCCGCTGGGTTATACAATCAGGCCCACTATGTAGCCTTGTTTTGATACGAAGCGTGCATATTCTGTTACTGGTTTCAAGTCCAGAATCAATGATTTATTTTTCTTTTCCACAATGAATGTTTCTCCAAACTTCCTTTTTCCGTTCGGTGATTCACTGGAGAGTACTACCGTGTGGGGTCTGAGATCCAGTATGCCGCTGTGAGTCCATTTATTTTCCTGCAGAGATGTGACCGCTATGATGTATATTATAGTGATAATAAAAGTGAACGCAGAGGTCCTCTTGGGCGTTCTTACGTTCCAACTTCTTAAATCAAATTCCATACTCCGTTGCCATGGTGGTTGCCGTTGAGTCCGTCTTGTCAGTCCATTGTTCAGCACATGATGTCCTTTCAATTTATGTACTATTTCACACAAATGTCTTTCTTTCTTGTATCTAGTTAAATCAGCTCATATTTCTATTTCCCAATCTTCAAAAAACCAGAAGAAAATATTTTAAAAAATTCGTAAACCAAACTCAGAATGTCACTAAAGAACCGTTGTATATTTTATTTTACCAAAAAAATATTTAAGAATCAATGTAATTAACAATAATCCCCTTTACACATAAAACAAAATGTATAATAAAAAATATGACTAATTAACTAAAATACGTAAATAAAAAAGCATTGATATGAATAAATTCTCGGTTTGATTATTATCGTGTTTTTTTTGTATAAAAATATATACTTTAATAATTATCATTACAATTGAATAAAATTTATTTTAAATGTATTTCCTTAAATAATAGTTTAATTGAAGCATCCTGCTTTGATCTATTAAAGAGAAAAGATGTAAAGAAAAAATTCAATTAAAAATAGAATTTGAAAAAAGTTTTGAAAGTAACTATCCTAAAAAAAAGAAGAAACAAAATAATTACAATCAAAATGCATTTTTCTCTCGTGCATATTACAGTTACTTTCAAAAACACCTGATTTATTATTTAAATTTTTATTTATGTTTTTTGACCTATAATTAATTGTGTAAAAACTAAACAGTGAAAAATATGTTTAAGGATTAATAACAAAATAATTCGAGCTTATGTGGCTAGTAGGTGTCTATTGGGAAAAAGGCATTACAAAAAAAATTTAACAGTTATTGTTTTCACAGAAAATTTGAATACCTGTAAATCGTGAAAAGCAAGAGAACGAAAGAAATTTTATAGTTAAGGTTTTTGCTCCTGTTAGCCACATAAGCTGAAAATTACTAACTAGAAGAATAGAATAAAGCAACACAAAAAAACTAAAGAAACTAAAACGAAATTAAGCCTAAGATAAGAACATATTGATTATTAATAATAATTATCCTTAGCTATAGAAAAAAAAGATACTTGTTTCTGATTTTTTCTGAAAATCATAAATCACATAATTTTGATAATTTCGCATAAAACCCAAACGAAATGAAACAAATCACTAATTCTACAAGCAAAACTATAAATATAATTTCGAAAAACAATTCTAATAACGAAAATAAATTTAGTCACAAATATTGATAATTCATAAACCGTTTATAGCTTGCATCATATTATCACTTGGAACCAACTTGAGTGCTCCAATGATTCCATGAAGATTATCCTCTGTGTATGGTTCGTTCAAGAGGCTCGATACAATCGGTACTACATCGTTCGTTGGAAGGGTTAAATTAATATCAGTCATCAGACCCTAAAAATATCAAGTAATAGTAGTTTATTGTATTAGAAAATATCGATAATAAGTTATTTTGCTCACCCTTTCTACATCAACTGTTAGAAGCATTTTAAGCTCCTTGTCATCAGCCTTGAGATTTATTTCTTTCTCCACAGAGAATTTCGGGGTGTTGCCGAAACGCCAGTCCCAAGAGGAATACGTTTCTCGTATCTCGTTAATTCCCGGGAACCATTTTTCTGTTGGATTGATCAATTGGAAGCCTCTTTGTTTCATTGCTTGGTCCCGACCACCGTCTACAAGCTCCGTTGCTGATGTTCGAAGAAATTCATAGCCAATTGCGGATAAAAGTTGCGAAACATTAACATGACGGTTTACATCCATTAAATTTTTAATTGGCGCTTTTAGAGATGGAGTAGCTCTCGTTTTATATTTTACCTGAAATAAGACATTGTTTTTTGTTAAAGTAATATATTAAATACGTCTTTAATTAAAAAACATACTTCATACGAGTATAAATAAAACCCTTGAAGAATATCCTTAAAAACACTTCGCTACTTGAACATTTAATTACGAATGTTGCAAGCTTTTTAGAAAAGCCGATTTGGGCCAAAGTACACAAACAACGGATTTGTTTCAATAGAAAGAACATTGAACTAAACTCTGGTTTATCAACCTTAGGCAATTTTATAAAATTACATTTCGCGTATAAAATGCGTTACATTTCTTCACCCTGAACTAACAACGTTTTTTGAGTCGGTTAGCACTACAGGCTCGATTCCAATCGGTCTCAAAGATTAGAGAGGAACTTGCCGAAGCCACTGGATCGCAAATAAGGAAACGAACACTTCAACGAAGGTCAAGGAGGCCGGCCAAGAAATCCCCGCTTACGAGAAAAATGCTTGGAATGGGCAGTGGCGTTATTCCAGCTCTGGAGGATCTTCTTGGCAATATTCCAGATGCCATTTTTCAACAAACACTGCAAGTGCAACGATTTTTTTATACCTCTAAGTACGCTTCATGTGCGAAGACTCATTACGCAACAATAATTCTATCAATGACCATCTTCATATTGCAGCACGAGCTAATAACGCCATATTATAAAAATAATATGTACCTGGCCGGTTACGACGTTTCTAAATGTTGTCTTTTTCATATTCATATATTTGTTCAATTCACTTCGATTGCATGTTCAACAAACTAAAACAAATTTATTTAAATTCAAAAGATTTTTAGTGTATGGCAAAACTGCTTCAATTTTATCAATACTACTTTCATGTCGCCTTTAAGAAAAATGTACTCTACTTGTAAAAACAACAAATAAAATAGAATTTCTTAAAAGATATTGAACTGTTTACGCACAGGTTATTTTCTGAAAAAAATAAATACTAAACGAAAGTGTGCTTTGATAACCAGCATATTTTGAAACTCAGACTAAATAAAAGAGGTTATAATTAAAGAATGACAAAAAACAAATATTTAAGTTCTGCAAGAGTTTCGGGGAAACTCTACCTTTTCATAAACATCAGGCATAGACGTTAACATTCTCGCCAATTTGTACATACAGCTGCTGATATTCTTTTTAGTTCTTGATACTTGTTTGCCTCGTATTCCACATGGAAAACAGTTCGAAAGTCCAATGAACAAGAGATCAAAGTACAACATTTAAAATCGAAAATAAAACAAAATCTGAATAAAATAAAGATTTTGCGGCTATTATAAGAATGCTAGGCAACAAAATAATATTTGTAATGCAATAAATAAAAGCACAGCTCGGAGTTGGTTTATTGAGCAATTTTTAAAAATTTAAAAAACAATATCTACCGAAATAATTAAAAACAATGAGATAAAAGAACGAAATTACCAGAACAGATAGCTGCACAACGATGAAGCTGATTAATTTTAAGAGGCATTGATAATATTTTTTCAGTCATTTCAAGTGTTTTCGTCTTGGATGGTATCTTACTGTTATCAAGTAGTCAAAAACAAATTTGATAACCTGATCATCTGACTTCGACCTCTGTTTACCATACGGGAATATCTGTCGTATGTGAAGCCTCATTTTTTGTGCTGTAACATTTATTTTTGTAATTGGCGAAGTTAAATAAAGAGAAACTCCGACTTTGGTTGTGCCTGTCTTGATAAACGCAGAAAAATGTAAATTTCGTGCTGTTTGTCCTGTAATTCGCCCATTCCAATGTAATTCATTCAAAAATTTCAATTACGTGCATAGGTAGACAGTGATTCAACCGATTTTTAATTAGAAAATTCGTTGCTAATTAAAATTCTACACCGGTGTAATTCGGAATGTTGCTCGTGAATTTTTAGACAAATTGTGTAAAGCCACCTATGGACTACATGGTAAAACTGGACTTGCTCTTGCGATATTGGGCAAGTAACATCGCTACTGCTAATATTATGCAGAAATATCGCTACTGGGATGCAATATTATCGCAATATACGATTTCCGAGGCTCGAGCTTTATATTTTAATACCAGCAAAATCCATTTTAAAATAACCAAAATGCTCAAGGCTTTCGCACACGCGATAGCTACCAGGCAACAGAGTTTCGTTACAACATATTATACACTCCACATGTTTATTTTTGTGTTCCTCTTGTATGTGGCAATGAGAAACAAAAAAGCTCAAAATCAAGTAACAAAAAATACATATATAAATATATAATCGAGAAAAACAAAATCGTAAAATTGTTGTCTTTTTAAAACTTTTATATCTGGTTAATTTAAATCGGTGTCAACCTGAAAATTATTGGACTTTAATACTTACTTCGTCTTTTACTAAAGATTCGCTTAGATGGAGCTTGTTTGAATTAACCAATAATGTGCAGTGGTGATAAGCGTTTGGAGTTCCAATTTTAGCGGCTGTTCCAGATATCTAAAATAAATGTTTTTGCCAATTAATATAAAAATCTGTCTAGGAAAAATCCGCAAAATTGTAAATAATTTATTAGATAGCTAATAATGATAAAAACGAGATTTCTGAATTTAAATCCGGAAATACTCCCTCCAAGATAAAGACTTGAACAGAATTAAATACGTTTTAAATTGTACTCAAGTGAATTAGCCTCGAATTCTAAAGTTTAACGACCTCTAAATTGGTTTGGCCGCAATAAGATTCGCTTTTCGTGGATTCATTAATGTACACTTTCACTCACTGTATTGAGTTTTTTATAAGAAACAGTTCTTAAAAAAGAATTTTGTTACATAGAAAAATTATTAGATTAGAAACAGGAAATCCAAACAATATTTGATTACGTCAACATTCATTCTACTATACTTATAAAAAATCGTATTTAAGCAAGATAGACCCCTCAGAAGGCAGATTCATAATTGTTTACATATCTGTATTGGTATATGAAAGTGGATGATCAGGAATTAATTTATTTTACCAATATTATGGAAGTTAAAAATAATAGAACACATTTTTCCCGTATTTTTAACAACAAACCATTAAAACAAAGTACATATGTAGTAAAAAAGAAAACAGAAACCAAACAAGAGTTTAAAAAATATTAACCGAAATAGCAAGAAGTCTAAACAATAATTCTGGTGGAATCTAGAAGTCAGCCTCGGAACTAGTATTGGGTAAAGACACGATTATATAATGAGTTTGTAAGTGGTGCCTCTTTTTCCTTTTGAGCCAGTACAATGTCATACTTCAAATGAGGCGAGGTGCTAATGTAATGCCAAAATGACAAAAACAAGCAAATTAAAAAAAGAAAGAAAATAAATACCAATGAAGAACTTTTTTACGAGTTTAATATGCATTATACCCCGGCTTCACCGGGCGAACTGCGTAAGTTCGGGCAAATTAGTGTACTGAGCTTCAATTTTTGCCTGAGTTTCCATACAATTTCACATTTTGAAGTGAGGAAAAATAAAGCCTGAGTTCGTCCAACAGAACATGAAATCGAGCTTGAACGTAAAAGCTCGCTCGAAAGAGAGTAATCAACTGGAATAGTGGAATGTCATTCCAGTGAGCTTTTGCATTTCTGACTTCTGGCGAAAAAGCAACAACAATTTCAAGCGCTGAACTGAACTTTAGCCGGTGAAGCCACTTATGTGGATTGAATTGAATATCATTGAACTGCGGAACTGTCTTAGAATAAGTAAGAAATCTATGCCTCCACAATGTATATTTATATTTTGCAATCCCACTTAGCCTGATTTAAAGTTGGAAATTTTGATACCGTAAAACTAGTAAGAAAGGTCTCTCCAGCCAGTACGTAATTTACAATCACACCTCGCTTTATTTATCTCGATACACGCTCATATACCAGTAGGACATTATTTTTGAACCGAGACATTTAAAAAAATTTAGGCTTCAGTACAATTTACCATAGTGTAAGGGACAAATGTACTGCCTCGTGTAAGTCCGGCTCAACTCTACTCGGAACGGTTAAGACTACAAGAACTAAGATGGACAGGTAACGGACTTATAGAACGAAGAGGCGCTACCATATTCCACAGCGGCAATAATGACTCCAGAAGGAACTTTTGGGTAGGTTTCTGTGCTTACACAGCTTACAAAGTACCTTCACATATTGATAAGTAGACTGAAACTATGTATGGAAAACAAAGTACGAGATTACCAAGCAGGATTAAAAAGAACAGATCAATGTAACTATATGTGGCAATAAATATACATAGTTACACACATAAAATTGAGCAATACGTGCTTCGGAAGGAAGAATGCTAGCCCGTATTTTCAATGGTAGACCATCAGAAAGAAGAAGCGTAGGACGACCAAGAAATATGTGGTGGATGGCGTGCTAGAATATATACGAAAACTTTGTATAATAAACTGGAGAAAACTAGCAACAGAGAGACGTCTGGAGGAAGAAGCTGATGGAAGAGAAGGCTCGAATAGGGCTGTAGAACCATCGCAGATACTACCAGTACGTCATGTTGTTCAGGTCATGGTGCGATATCTACTAGTAAGCTTAGTTTGAAAGATAGAATGGAAAAGGAGAGGTTACAGTAGGTCGTGCTCGAGAAGATGTCGATGAACTTTAGAGCTAGTTTAGACGGTGCGCTCCAGCGCATGTGCCTCACGAACGTTTGGAAGTGCAGGGAGAAATGGGGATGATGAGAGGTACCACCCCACTTCTCCCTTTATCCACAAAGTTCGTGAGGCACATGCGCTGGAGCGCACCGTCTAAACCGTCTTACTTTTGAATTCTGGGATGTTGTGCGAGTTCGGAACTACTGACTACGGAAAATTATTACACAATCAAGTTATTCTATTTATAACTCACCATCTAGACCAGTGTTTCCCAAACTTATTTCGGTCATGGACCCCTTACTATAACAAAAACTTAATCATGCACCCCCAAATCCAAGTCAATTAAATTTTATGATATGATAAAATCTACTAAAAATACTTTAATCTGTTCTCTCTGAGAAGGCATTGCATGTTGCTAGGTAAATTAATTAGGTACATATTTGTAATTGTTAAGAAAACAAAAAAAAATGCAATTGTGTTTGAAAATATAGGTACATAGGTACTTCATACTTAATAGATCCCAGCGCGAAAAATTGGGAGCGCTGCTTAAGGGAGCTGATTTTGAGCTTACTGGAGTTTTCAGAAATTGTAGAGAACGAGAAAAACTGGGAATTATCGTGAATTATAAATCGTGTCATTAGTATACTCAATAGACCGCTTCTCTTTCGATTACAGAAGTTAAGCAGCATTGGACGTGGCAGAGCGGGGCCCGCTTGGAAAAACGACACCCGCCCTTGGAAAAAAACGAAAAAACAAAAATTGCAAAAGGCGAACAAACTTTCAAGCTTTTCGACACCCGGAACTTATTCATATGTCCATCAACTTCAAATTTGATAACGCGATCTGACCATTTTGAAAAAAATTCAAGATGGCGGTGCTAAGATGGCAGCCGATGTTAACAACGGCATAAACCTAAATTTATTTAGCGCTGTTAACAAACTTATTTGTGCTTTTTGGCTTAGCTAAAATGTAGCACACCTTCTAACTGTCAAAAAGAGTTGACGTTTACTTGTGAATTTTTGTTGTAAGCAAATAATTTAGTAATATTTTGATACAGCAGAAGATATTATTATTAATTTTTATTATTTATAGAATAAGAAATGTTATAATTTTTAGTTGTTATTAGTTGTAAAATGAGAACTGTCAAATGATATGCTAGGAACGGTGTTAAGTTAGCAGCGATAATTTGACAATGTAACTTGGGCCTAAACGCGCCCTATTCCAGGTAGAATACAATTAGCTGTGTTGCATCATTCTAAATTCAAAATGGCCGCCAAAACCGAATGGCGGAAGACCAACTAAAAAGCAGAAAATATAACCTATCAACTTCGAATTTTGCACATATGCATAGCTCGCGTGACAATGGACTCTGATTTTCTTGTAAAAAAAATAAACCGTTCAGTTCAAATATATGGACTGTGTAAAATCTGTGAGCCGTAGATTTTGAACTGCCCAAACTAGAACTGTGCAGATAAAACTGAGCGTGAGTGTGGCTATTGTGTATTTGCACAGTCCATTTCAGTTTTGAGCATTGAACATATCCAATCGGAACTTGAACCAAACTGAACTAAAACTGTGTAAAAACTGTGTAGTGAGTGTGATGTACTGAGTAAGCTTAAAACTGCACAGATTTCGTTACAATTTAACTGTGCAAACCAGAACTGTAGGATAAACTGAGCGTGAATGGGGCCCTTAAGTCAGTCAAATAAAGCTGTTTGCTTTTCGATTTCGTCCGCGCAGCGTGGTCACACGGGAACATCGCGTTTTAAATTTTTCTAATTTTTTATATGAAAACTTTCGATCTG
Source organism: Thereva nobilitata (assembly GCA_963855945.1). NCBI lineage: Eukaryota > Metazoa > Arthropoda > Insecta > Diptera > Therevidae > Thereva > Thereva nobilitata. The sequence continues at coordinate 234,802,371 of OY979694.1, forward strand.
TTTCGCGGACCCCCGGTAATTCTTCGCGCACCCCCAAAATAATTTTTAATTATCACGGACCCCCCGGATCATCCCATAGACCCCCAGGGGTCCATATGGACCACTTTGGGAATCACTGATCTAGACCGTAGTGTGCATGAAAAGGCGGCTGTAAGATTAGAGTGAGCCGAGCGGGATATTCTTGTGAAAAATATTGCCGTGCAGGGATGAGGGCTTTAATTTCAGTGGAACAGTTCCTATAGTAATAGCGATAAAGGTGCGATGAGTTTTATGGCGCGGTTTTGTACTATGTCAGGTCAGTCTAGATAAATGAGTTGTACTCGAGGCGTGGCCGGATGTAGGACTTGTAGATTAGATAGATTTGAATCTCTTCAGAAATCCCAGGCATTGGGATGCTTCTTTAGCGATTTGGACTACTAGAAAGAAAACTCTCAATCCTGTTCTTTAGAATTAAGGTTATACCAATAACTTGGAGCTTAGTCAACAGAGCAGGGTGCCATACTCTTGGAGATATCTAAAGCAACCAGCACAGACTCACCAAAGCGATAGATGCCTTGGTTTAAATATTCGGTTAAACACACAGGGAGGTTGCCAGCATACCTTTTTGGTCTTTGAGGAGTCTGGATATACTCCAGAGAACTAAACAGGCAAAAAGTTTGCACGAAGATTTAGCCAGACATGAAGGACATTTCTAAAGTACCATAGGGAAAATATGAGCTCGAAGTATGGCCTTAGCCAGGACGTCCCGAGCTTAGGGATGCCAAAATCGGCACTAGGGAAGAGAAAAATTGCAAGAGGCCAGGACCAGATCCTAGTTGTAAAAAAGCTGCTTAAGAAGAAGAAGAAAGAAAAATATTATCAGGGCCAGTAGATTTATTGACGTCAACTTCTTTGAGACACCTATATATCTCGTGAGTCCTAAAGAACACTCCGTCCATTGAGTGGCCTTTAAAAAAAATATGATATATTCCAATTCGTTCACCAAAATCACACCAACATTATTGCACTGTATTGAATTGCATTGAAGATAAAGAAGTTCTAAGTACTTTCTTTGAATGAATGTGAATTTTATGTAAATTAAAAGTGCAATATACAAAATTGATTACATATAAAAATGGAAACAAGAAATAAATTAAAATTATTAACAAAAAAGTATGTGTGAATAAAAAATGGATGAATTATAGAATCTCGATAAGCAAAAGAGACATCTAAGTTTTGATTCCTAAGGGGATTTCTGTAATTATTGTGATATGTTACGCCATTATAAACAAACATCACTATTCAATTGGGGTGTACAAAATTCTTAATAAAATACTAACCTTCTTTTCATTGATGACCACATCATCTCTATCATTAATGTCTGCCTTAATACCCCATTCTCTGTACAAGGCCCGAGTTACAATATTTAAATTATATTTTCGATTGTATCTCTCTTTTGGTGTAAAGAAAGTGCAATTAAGGTTGCCACGATCATGATAGACAGCGCCGCCACCACTATTTCTCCTTGCCAAAGTGATTCCTTTTTTAATTAAATTGGAGACATTTGCCTCAGTAAAAGGATTTTGATGACGACCAATAACTACACATGGATCGTTAGCCCATAGCATTAATAAATGGTGATTAGAAAAATCAAAATTTTTATATAACCAATCCTCTAGAGCTAAATTTGTGAAGACATCATAAGATTGCGAAATGAAGACAGATTTCTTAATATCAGAATCATTGAATCCTTTAATTTTCGATTCTTTTCCTTTATCCGTGGATGATGAGAAATTTCGAGTAGATAAATCGTTTTGACTTTTTGTTAATCCAATTAACATGCACCGGAATTGGGTTTTGCTACCCTGGAGTATTCTAGCAACCATAGCCATGATGACAGCGAGAGACGTATATAAGATTTTGACTTGTTAAAAAAGATGTTCCCAATTGTGTGTGCTGCTAAAATATCGAAATTCTAAGCTAAAGAAAGTCTAACAATAATACACTTTCTGTAAAGAAGGCACTAGTAGCTCAATTTTCTTTTAGTTAAGTTATATCACACTTTTCTCACTTGTTATAAGAAAGTCGATGGCAGTGAATTATAGTCAAAGAACGTTTTTTGTTAAGAATTCATTTAAAGTATATGACTAGCACAGAAATAGTAGTTTGTGTGTAAAATTAGAATAGTTTATAGAAAGTTTTTTTCACTCTTTTTGTATTGCTTTATCCTATTCTTCGAGATTGACAGCTCTAGTTGTTGTCAAAACCTTGTTGACACTCCTCGCAGATTTGCAACTTGTCGGTGGCGACCACTGTCATGGAGATCAAATATTCATGGAGTTGAATTGTTTGATGCAACCACTTCCAGGTCTGATGTAGGCCGTTGACTCGTAAACGAAGTCCTAAGCAGTCCTTGCTACACTTTTTTGGCATTCCTCCACTCATACGAACAGAGTTATTAAAATTATCATAAATAAATCACAGAACAGCACTTATACTTTCTTAAAGACCACTCACTTCTAGAAATTATATCAAATAAGAAGAAAGAGTCACTTCACAAAAACACTTCGATTCGGGGCACCACTCACGTTCCACTCGACCGTTGTATAAAGACTGAACTTAAGTCCACGCAAGTGCTGGGTTAACATGGGTTTATTAGTAGTAGTGATAAAAGCTTTGGAGATTTAACACGATCGAGCTGAATGGCTGAATATATTTTTTATCGGAGTGTGCTAATTTTTCAATATGGCTGTCAAAGCTCCGTACTTCTTTATTCAAAATTCAAGTGCTGTCCAGCTGCATCGATCCGTCTTTTGTAATAAATTTATCAAAAATCGGGAGTGACTACACTTTCCTATTTTACATCATTATTAATCTTAAGAACCTTGACGTGCAGACATTCAATAATATGCATCATTTTGCGATATTTCCTTATTGCCTTGTTGCCAATGGAAAGTTCTAGGGTTATCGCTGGAGATAGAGGACCACACGTGATCAAAAAGCTTGTCGACTAGAATTTACATTATTTTTAATAAATCGTATAAGTCGCTCTATTTCAATGCTTTCTTAAACCCGTCAGCTTTTCTTTATATAAATCACGAAAAACCTTCAACAACACTCCTTAGTTATCAAAATAAAGATAGAAAGTACTCTAATTTATACACTATAATTTATTAAAACAGTTTGATCGTGATAATCGGCTATCTATCGGCACGCCCAGCAACAAATGATATGTCGATAATATAGTTAATGCACTAAATAATTTGCTTAATTATATGAATACAACAAGATCATTTTACATGAAACCGTGGATATGATCAAGGTCGTACGAGAGTTTGGGAGTTTTGGTATTAAATGCAATTTATTCTAAGGCTTTTGATAGAGTATGGCTCTGTTAGCTGAACTCCAAGCTATTTGTATTGACCCAGCTCTGGGGGGTCCTCCGTCCTTCCCATCGTCCATAAGTAGCAATTCAGGGCGCAATGTCCGATAATCAAACCAACAAGTGTCCTGACATTAAGTCAACAAGCGCAGCCAACAAATATCTTAAAATTAAACCAACAAGTGTCATGTCATCCTTTCTACCACCCCGCAACAATTCCTTAGCCGAGTTACGAAACAATATGATCAAGCCAACAAGTGTGCTGACATCTTTTCTACTGCGCCCCAACAATTCCTTAGCCTCGTTAAGTCACGGCGCAGGAAAGAACCGCTTAAAGTTGACGAATCCAAGTGCGGACCCTAAGCGTTCATGTTTCATCCAAGTCCAATCATCAAGGGCCCTATTCACCAAACTTGTGGCTGTCCCAATAGCCAGCTCCGAGCTGATGAATACACTGAACATTAGTACGGTAGGAAAGGGAAAGCTTATCCTGACAGAGCTTCTAACCAGGATAAGGCATTATACAACTATGTGCTCCCGGTGCCCAGAGGAGATTAACGGACGACAGTGCAAAACTACCCCCTGTCAAGCAAGCCTCAACACATTTACCCCGTTTATGACTAGGTTCAACCTAGGTTCAACCCAGGTTGAACCCAGTCATAAACGCGGATCGAGTTGAAACTGGGTCCACTCAACCCAACTCAGCTCTCCTACCTGGGTCAAGTTGATATTTCGCCTCATAAACGGGTGTTGAGTTGAAATTGGGTTGAAGTGACATTTGTTTTGTTTGTTTACCATCCGTGAAGTCTGCCTTCGGCGTTAGTTTTGTGTTCGGTGTTTTTGTAGCGCGTTAATTATTTTATATTAATTATATATGTAAAAACAGTGGAAATTTAATTTTGACAATGGCTAAAAGAAATGTTTTGGGAACATCAGGAAACAAAAACTATGCTAGAAATAATGCACGGACAAAATTCCCTTCATCATTTTGATGGAAAACTGTATAGGAAGTCAGAAATATAGAAAAAGAATTAACAAAAAGAGGTTGTTTTGATGTCAGTTCAACTCGATTTCAACCCAAAGTGAACTCAACTCGGAATCATATACGGTGGTCGAAATTCCAACTCAACCTCGACTCAACTTTTCAACCTAATTATAAACGGGGTAATTAAGGGCCAAGTCAATAATGAACGTTGCGCGAGCAAATGACTTCTTCAGCAATTGGAAGTCTGTAGCTGTATAAGTCATTTGCTCGCGCAACGTGCATTATTGAATTGGCCCTAACTTTACATCTAGGGTTGGTAGGCTTTGAAGGGTGCGCTCTCTCTCACCTACTGCATTCGTTCTTTTCGCTGGAGGTTGCCCAACACCCATTCAGAGTTAACAGCATCACTACTTTAAGGTCGTACTCGTCACCTTACTAAGCTTAATACAAAACATGCCACCATGACGTGGCCAACAACATGCCGGACTGGTAGTACAAAGGTTGATCCCTAAGCTTAGATCTGCCACAAAGAATAATCAGCTGTTATTTCTGCACATCCCTTTTCTTCAAAATAACTGTCTTTTCTTGTATACAAGTTCACTTGTGTTAAACACCACACAAGTAAATAAAAAAAATTATGGCATATTTCTGGTAATATTTCTGAATTCTAGATTGAAGAAAAGTTATGATGCTAGTCTTTAACTTTCTATTTTTGCATTAATTGCTTATAATTAATCAAGAAAAGCATTAGTGTCAGATGTAATTTATTAGATTGCTTCAAAGATGCACTAGACCAACCAGGCCCATCGTATGTTTAGTGACGTTCATTATACTTACTAACTAATATCGTTCGACACTGGATAGAAATCCTAAATGACCGCGACTGATTATCGTGCACGCGCAAGAGTCTCATATATTCCTATCTGAACTTACATCTTACAAAAATGTTACCCCTGCTGCCTCCAGCCGGATATTTATCGATTTATGCCAAGCTATTGGAACAGTCCGATCAGCTGATATAGAAAGGCCTGCAGTCGCCCGAATAAACATTAGCTTAATCTTTGCAAATATACAGAGCTTCTGTTCATGGCGCACACTCCGAAACAACACGCTTTCAACAATACATATGCATTTATTTATTCCATAAAAAACTTCTGACGATCAAGCTGCTGACAGAAACAGGCGCAAACGCCGTGCGGGCAATGACAGAGAGAATAGAAGTAGTGTATTCAAATGCGCACTAACGAAATGCTGATTTACGCTACGCACACACCGCGCAAGTTGCTTTACTTTCTACTTTCTGCGCGTTGCCGCCGCGTGTGTCAAGAGATGTTTGTGTTTTGAGTCGTGTTTTGGTGGTGGTGGGCATATGTTTGGAGTCGTGTGTTGGTGTTGGCTGTGATAGCAAATTTGTTGATTTTTATATTTTTTAATGAAAATCTTTATTTTTCCAAATTGGGGTAATTAAATTAGCACCTAAAAAAAAGACAAACCCTGTAGGATAGAAAAATTATATGTAAATCATTCAGGTTTTTCAATTTTTTTTCCAATCACGTCCACTTGTCACTTTGATTTCGTTGTTGTGTTCAAAGTCGGAGCGCGCCGCCGACACCGCAACATCATGTCAGTGAAAAGTCGCCACACACCGCGAAGCCAATGTCCGCACGGCGTTTGCGCCTGATTCTGTCAGTAGCTTCATTTCGACTGCGATCCTGAAAAGCTGTCAGCAATATGGAATGTAATTCAGCTTACGCGAGCTTTTTGTGTAGGTATCTCAAAAACGTGTATGAATTGGTGGTTGCCGAGTGCGTATGCGATAAGACGTTGTTCGCCTTTTAATCGACCTCTTGTGAGCCGGAGCGGCAAACGTGATCATCATGACCGGTTCTTCTGTATCAACACAGATGCATAGAAGTGCGATAAAGATTTTATATCCAATAAATTACCATCAGATACAATGTTGCAAACTTGAAATTTTTATTTTTATTGTGCTCGAGTATGAGTTTATTGAAGTATTAGTAGAAGTAACGATGGCCGAAAATAACAGATTCAGTAAACGTATAATAAACCATTTATTATTATTAAAACAATTAAAAAGTTGTATTCACGGCTTTTGATAATTGCTCAAAATTATTAAGAAAATTAAGAATTGTGGGAAAAATTTTTTTCTACTTGTCCATAACTGCAATGTTTTAGAAGCGCGACTGAACATATTTCTTAAAATATTGAGAAACAGTTAATACAACGTTTGGGTGTTTTCAATGATGCAGGTTGCGTGCGCAATTGACTTATTCAGCAACACACTTCCATTGCTGAATAAGTCAATTGCGCACGCAACTTGCATCATTGGGCACTTTCAGTAATGCAGGTTGCGTGCGCAATTGACTTATTCAGCAATGGAAGTGTGTTGCTGAATAAGTCAATTGCGCACGCAACCTGCATTACTGAAAGTGCCCATTGAAAACACCCTTTCTTCGCATCTAAAAAACTTATTAAAAAATGCAATCCACAGAAGAGAAAGCGACATCTTCACGAGATAGTATAAAGCATTTTCCAATTCAGACAGTAGAACCGATCGATAGATTGACAACAACTGGAATAAAACTTAGCCACATCCATATATGTGGTTTCATTGGTTCTCGCAGGAGGAAGTTGACAAGTAAAGTTTCTTTCGGAAAAATGTCTAGATATCTCGCAAGAATTGGTCCCCAAGTGCACTGTGAGCAATTAATAATATATTTCATTCCCAAATACCCATAAGAAGAAACCCCAGTATAATATAAAATCCCAAACTATCCTTAAGATCCTTTGAAGCGAGAAATTCAACATTATTACATAACTAAGTTTTGATTTTGTTAACTGTTTTCAGCTGCTCTGGGTAAGTGGGCTTATAATGCGTCCGGATTTAATCAATTAGGTAAAAAATGACTACAATAATTTTAGTTTCATCTTGAATTAATATTAATTTTTTGGTTAGGTCTCCATCGGGATGATTGTCTCTACGAGAATGAAGATGTCAAGGAAGCAATCCGTCGTCTTCCACGGAAAGTATATGATGAACGCAACTACAGATTAATGAGAGCTATTCATTTGTCGATGACAAAGACTATTCTACCAAAGGAGCAATGGACTAAATATGAGGAAGACGTTAAATACTTAGAACCTTACCTCAATGAAGTTGTTAGGGAACGGGAAGAACGCGAAGATTGGGACAAGAATCTTTAAAGTTTCAGTCTATCAATTAAACTCGATGTATGTGTAAGATGTGAATATATTAGATGAATTTGAGGATCTAGTTGTATGTAATTATTTGGCGCAAGAAGGAAAACTTTGTTGCTTTTAATCTTTTAACTAAGGCAAAAGGGTTTTCAAGTGAAAGATTAGCAATAGTTTGATGGACTGCTTGCTTCCTATACTTGAGAGATGAATACGTATGCGGGTTGGCATACCCTCACTCTATCATCCATGGTGAAATTTGGAACTGGAATATGAACATCGACTTAAAGGGTAAAGAAAGGCATAGTTTTCTGCGCCTGTAAAAAGACCTTCGGCAAGAGACAAGGTGTCAAGCCCAAGATGATCCGGTGGACCTGCTCAGCTGTGATACATCCAATCCTCACCAACAGCTTGGTGAGGTGGACAGCGCTGAGCTGGGCCTCTAGTCTCATAAAGTTGGGAATGGTCCCGAGGACAGAGGCGAGGGGGTCATAAGAACCTGACCCCCTAACGACCTTGATTTTATCTTGCCCTGCTGCCTCCTGACATTCACATCAAACACTGGGCTCGCGCAGTGCCTTTAGACTTTGGGAATTCGGGACCTCTGAGCCTCGCGGTAATAGAAACATCTTGGACTTGCTGGCCGAGAGTGTTGTCACAACCACAAACTGGTTTCCAAATGTACTAAATCCAGTGAGGATGCACTTCAAGCTATTGAGCTGAGCTAGATAGGCTAGTTAGAAAGCATAAAGTGATCCTCGTCTGGGTTCCCGGACATAGGAACATAAATGGGAACGAGGAAATCAATACCTAGATAAGCAGGGAGACTCCGGGGCTCAGAGATCGAGATGATTAGCAACCCAATACGCGGGGCTAAACATTATTTTTTGGTTACCACATGCCACTAGCCAGTCAAAGATGACTCGCACTATTTTATCTAAGACAACTTGACCTACTTACAACAAAATATAACAATGGGTCTTCCTAAATAGATCCAGAATTATGCCTATCAGGAGGAGGAAGCACTCCTTCACTTTCTGTGTAAATGTCCGGTTCCAGCCAGAGCCAGGCATCGTATACTAGGCAGTTGCTCTGCCTTTGCTTTTCGGGTCGTAATCCGTGATTTTTAGGAGTCCAATCTTTGGTAATCTATCTAGCTTACTTCTGGACGTCCATTTTGTGCATAGGTTTGTACTTCATTATCATATCTATGATACGGGGTCGTAGAACCGGACTTCCAGACTGGATGACATCGCCTCGGAGTCGGGACCGGCGGAGATAGTAGTTGTAAGTATTTAGGACCAAATAACGATTGTGTAGCCGTAACAGTTAGTAAACATTGTGTCCATGTGGCTGACATGTCTAGGACAACGTCGTGCTTTCACAAGCTTACCTAAGTCTTCCCATTTCTGGTGTGACTACTGTTTTATATCATACTATGGACCTGCTAATTAAATAATATACCGAATTTATACAAAATAATAAAAAAATTTATTACATAAAAATAAAACATTTGGCACAATATATAGATAAAAAAATATAAAAAAGGGTTAGAAAAACCAGATAGAAAGAATTAACAAAAAATTTTAAAATAAAAACAGTAAAAAAAACATCTAAAAAAACAATATTAAAAACGAAAACTGGAAACAAATTAGAGAAAATTCATATTGTCAAATTTATTCTTTTAGAAAAAAGCATAAAAAGAAAGACAGAAGTCCCAGATATTGAATATCATTAGTTTTTACCTAAATACATCCTTTTTAGTATCATTTTTTTCTTTTAATTACAATTAGCGACGAGATATGTACAAAAGTCTGAGTCGCGTTTTTAGTCTATTTGTTCGAAAATTTTCTAAATTTTTTCTCCGAGTCGATACAAAAAAAAACCACCGAAATTCATCATCACGTTGAAGTAAGATAAACGTTGTTGTGTCAAAATAAACGTAGTATGTGGAAAAATGTCCTATTTAATCGCGTCATGTTATAGATCATCATCACCAATGCCCTCGAAGGCTTCATTTTGAACAGAATCTCTACCGTTACGGAAGAAAACGGTTGTTGCCATTTTATTCCTAAGTTTTCGTCGCACTGAAAATGATTCCGACTGCGACTGTATTGGCAAGTCTATATCATTCTGAAAGTGGAAAAACAGATCAGTTAAGAAATCACTAAGCAATGATAAATAAAAATAAGAAACGTACAAGGCTTGATATAGTGTCCGACGAACTAGACTCTGATATGCGTTGATTAACTCCTCCATCTCTTCGCACGTACGACAAAGGTGTGTAATTGTTACTTTGAGCCTTAAAGATTTTTAAGCAATTACTTTTTTTCTTATTTTAAACTGAAGATTGATTACCTTAAAATTATTACGATCATTTCCTTCTTTCTGATTGAGCAACTCATCCACGATTCCCTGTAGACACACGCACATCAGCATCGCCTGTTCGCTGGATATCGTTATCCATTTCAGGCAGTTTTTGTTCATAAGATACTCAAACGACAGTTCCAAATTCTGAACTTGGCTTTCCGTTGATGAATTTGATGAGATTTCTTCATTCTGAAAAAAAAGATTCTTAAGCAAAGAATATTAACCCAAAAAAATTGCGTTTACGTTGATGATAGTCGTAACGCGCCAACAGCGCATTCTTGTTACTTTAAATTTAGTCTCTTGAATTTTCAGTCCAACGTTTGTGCGTATGCTAAGCTCCTTGTTTCCTATCACAATAATAGCTACTGTATTTGGCTCTGGGTAATCTACTGCAGCATTCGGAAATTGAATGCAGCCATACGACGGCAATTTTCTAGCTATGTCTAGATACTGAAAGTAAAAAATGGTGTTCATTCACAATATTGTTGCAAAGCACTACAGTTATGTGGAATTACTTCTTTTTTATTGCCTCGGTCTTGTAAAATGCTTAGTTGCTTTTTAATATCTTTTGAAGCTATAATCCAGTCTCGCTCAATATCACTAATGGTCTGAATATAGAGAAGATTTAAGGCAATGCTGTCTTGCATTAATTGTTGATCGTAGCATGGGTCCCAGTAACTGAAATGATAGTTTTTAAGCGCAATATTTTATATAAATCATAAGACAATGCTTCGTTCTAGCCAAGAAGGTAAAAATAACAACCCCAAATCTATTCTATCCCCCGTACTAAGCTTACTACTCGACATAGAAACATAACATGTCAACGACATGACTGAGCTTAGATCTGCCACATAGAAAAAACCATGGGAATATATACTTTGTATTCACAAAAGAATGTGGGCTTTGTGATCTCTGGAATTCCGTGGCAGGTTTGGACATAAGTTCGTGATCATTAGGACAGGTTCTGGCGCGTGCTTGTCTTGTATTATCGAAGGCGTATTAATAACGCAGAGTGCCGTCATCAGCGAAGCTGTGTATTGGGTTGGAAAGAATCGAGACTACGGTCATTTATGAAGATTAGAAAAAGAGCGGATAATAAAATTGGCCCTTGGGAACACCGGCAGAGGTGGTGTGGGAGTAAGCTTTGAAGCCATCCAATACCACCTTGATTGAACGGCCGGAAGAAAACTCTCAATCCAGTTCGTCAGAACTGAGTCAATACCAATAGATCGGACTTTAATTAGCAAACTGTATTAAAAGCCTTGGAGTTATCTAGAGCATCCAGACCGCACTCACCAAATCGGTGTATACTTTGGTTTAGGTGTTTTGTCAGACAGGCACACTTTTCAAAGACTACCAAACATAGATGTAAAGTTTTCGTGGCGAGGGCTGCATGGCAGTGGGTAGTTTTTATACTTGCACTTGTGTCATTTAACGATCTCCTCTGGGCACCGGGCATATTCAATTGTATAACGCCTTATACTGATAGGGGGCTCTGTCAGGATGGACATACCCGGAACCGATTATTAGGCCATCCATCAGTTTGGTGAAGAGGGTACTTACCGATCGAACCCGGATGAAACCTACTGAATGCTGGAACTCCGCACCTGGATTAGCCAACTCTAAGCGGTTCTTTCCTGTGCCGTCTCTTAACGTGGGTAAGAAATCGTTAGGGCGCAGTAGTAAGGATGTCAGGGAACTTTTTTGCTTGATTACAGTCAAGTGTAAGCAACAAGCCACTTGGCAGACTGTTGAACTTGTACAATTGTGTAGTACAATAGGCCAAGTGAGTGGGCGTGGTGCTTTTGGACCCTACGCCTCACTAAAGAAGAAAAATTATAGTGCTAGAGCTTTGGCTATTATTACGGATCATTTTTCAAGAAGATAAAGAGGGGTCAACTATTGATTTTTCCTACATATCCAACGAACCAGAATATATATATTATTTAGAAATAACCTTCATATTGATGGGTATGTAATTCCTCAAGAGATAATGTTTCAATACAACCAGCGACACTGAATGAGGTGCGTGAGGCAAAAAAGAAACAAATCGCCAGGCGTCGATGGAATCGCAGCTGAATCGTAAGGGAAGGAGGGCAGCAATTCTTAAGATCCTTACAGGAACTCATATGCAACCTCTGGGAGAAAGAAGTTATACCTATTCTTTAGTTACAAAACCTTCACAATTCTTGCGAAGCAAAAATTAGAACCATTAGCGGAAAGCCTTATAGGAGAATAGCTGGTTTAAGGACAAACAGGTCAACATCGGGCCAACTACAAATCCTGGAGAAGCTTGGAAAGGAAAGTATTTGGTATATGATATATACCAAATATTTTTAGACTTCCAATAGGCAATATAACTCTATTAAAAGAGAAATGTTGTACAAGATCTTATCGGAATTAGGAGTCTCCTCAAAAGTGGCACGAAGGAAGAAATGCGCAACCAATAGCTCACTGGCGAAAGTAGAGATGCAAAATGCAATAACGGAAGAATTCGAAGTACGAAAAGGTCTTAAGGGCCCAATACACGAGCGCTACATCCGACTAAGCTATGCCAAAACAACAACAATTTGTGTGCACTCGAACTTTCGGGTGCATGCAAATTGTTGTTGTTTTGGCGTGGCGTGATCCAATGGAGCGCTCGTGTATTGCGCCCTTTAGACAAGGGATGGACTGGCCCCACTGGTTTTCAACCTCGCCCTAGAATGGGTTATAAGGAAAACGTCAGCCCAGAGAAGTGCTTCCATTGCAACACACTCTGTATAATTTCTTGGATATTCAGAACATCGTGGAACGTTCCTTATTGGTAGAAAACGAAGCTTACGTCGAACTAAAAGAGGCGGTAAAGGCCTGAACATGAATGAAAAACAAAGGCGATGCAACTGTCCAGAGCTGGAAGAGAACAAATATAACTATCGACGAGCACAACCTAGAGTTAGTCGACAAAACATTCAGTCAGACCTTGGCTAGCTAGGATATAACTAGCTAAGATATAGGCACGTCCCTGATGTGTGTGGATACTCCTTAAAGGGGTATCCACACATATCAGTGTTCTGTCAGGGGTTCACAAAATATCGGTGCGTACATTTTATATGAACTCGTTCATCGTTACTCGAACTCGAGTAAAAATCTAACGTCCGGGCACGTCCCTGATATGTGTGGATCCTCCTTAATAGAGCGTTTTCTGCCCGATACTGTACTCGAGATTTGTGCCCAAACAAACGAAATTCTCATTCTACAAAATAGTAATACGACCAGTATTGTGCCATGGTATTGACACTTGAACTATGACCCAGAACATAGAGGAACGAGTCAACAGGTTTGAGAAAAAAGTTCTCAGGTGCATAATAGGCTCAATGAGAGAGGTTGGAATATGGCGAAAAAGATGCAGTAGCGAGTTGACGATCTAGAACTCTCAATATTTATAAAATTCAACAGACTAAAACTTGCCGGCCACGTAATCAGGATGCGGGATTTTGGGAAATAGACCAATAGGCAGCCGCAGTAAGAGAAGAGGCAATGCTCAACATTCAGAACTGGAGACATGCTGTAAGGGACCGTCAAACTGGGCGAAATGCCCTAGAGAAGACCAAGGCTCGATTTGGGCTGTAGCGCCAGTGGATGGATGGATGCTGGGTATGAATGAAAGGGCAAACTCACTGTTCTGTTCTAACTGTATATCATCTTCACTTCCACCCATGCTTCATTTTATATATAGGCTCAATTGATGTGATTTTAAATTTCAATTTTAACGACAAGCACAAATTTGTAAACTCAATGGGTTGAATATCACAGCTGCAACAACTTTACTTCCTAATTACTTTCTCCCTGTATTAATCTGTGCAAGTCCCAATTATAAAAGTAAATTATTTTCTATATCGATAAAGATCTTTAATATAATATACGAAGAAATGCTTGAGTAAGGCTTATGCCTTAATTTTCACCAGATTTTTTACCCCTTCAACACCGGAACGAGTTAAAATTAACAAGAAAACAGCAAGGGCAACATCGGAAATTTGAATATAACTCGACCTTCATCTGGCTTATCTTAAGAAAGTTGAACTGAAATATTTAATTACAGGTCGCAGTAAAAAGCCAACGACAGGGCTTCTATTTCTATTCGAACCTGTTTGCACAATTCATTCAAAACATTTCGCTTCACACATATTTTTAGAGATACCTAGACTTTAAATAGCTGTTTGTAATTGCATTCTAAATATGCTAAATTAATAATTATGCACATAGATATAATATGGCAATAAGTTCGTATTAAAATTCACCGCGCGACGCCTGGCCGCAGATCCTAATCGAGAAAATAGTTACTATATGATGACATAAAATCTTGTATTCAGATCAAAGCGACCAGTCACTAGACTGGCGCGGCATTGAGTATTTCTTACCTCTTCCGTATTACAATTTTGCACTCGTCAATCAGTCTCTGCGAGATGTAAGGAGACTCGAAATCCATTAATTTCCGGACCAACACAACGGCATCGTCGTTCTCCTTTCGCATAAGAAACAGTGAAAGGTAGTATATGTACTCGGCTGGTAAGTCTATATTCTGACATGCCTTCTCTAAGACTTTCGTTGAGTTCTCAGTTGTATAACAGTTGACTGGTATTCGATATCCGTTCATTAAATAAACGTCCAGCGTTGTTTCACGTGTTTCTATCGATAAAGATTCTTGTTGGGCATTCAATAGAAACGTCCGCAAGAGGTCAGATTTCGAGAAGATCGGATCTTGGCCGATCAGCTGCACATAGCGCTCCAGTGCTGCCCTCCTTTGCTCCAGCTGATTTGGCGTTAATGGGAAAAGTTTCTTTGGCGGAAATGACGGCAGTACATAAGTCGATAAAGAACGCTTCAATTGTTCATGCAGACTGTGAAGCTGCTTATAGCGCAGGCAGCAATGAAAATTGCCATTGATGTAAATGTTGTAGCCCTGGAAGAAAAAGACATGAGCGATGTTGATTTAACCATTTTAAAATAGATACAATAAAATGTTGTTCTAGGCGAAAATTGTTCAGTTAGTTCCTGTATTCTTTTTTTTCTATTGCTGGGTACATCAACCTCAACATTATGGATCTGATTCTGCTTTGTGTCTTCATTTGAAATGCTAATGATGCGACATGAGCGGAGGCTCCGGAGTCGTGTGGGAAGCACAAAAGAAAGTGCGACTGGCTGAATGAAGACAAATGCAAGCGAACTGATAAATTGGGACAAGATCATTGCATGTCAAAGCAAATAACTTACGCAGGAGCAAACGAATTAATATAGCTTTACATTTATTCATTCTTCGCGTGTTCAAAGTGGATATGAAAGAGTGAATTCTATCTACAGATGTTTGGGTTTATTATATAAAATTTATCAGAGCGATATTAATGTTGTGCTGTGATAGAGTGGAAGTTGTTATATAGTTTGGTTTCATGGCAGAGCGTTATTTTATTATCAAGGCCTAGAAAATTGTCATATAAATTGCAATACCCGCATGTAGATAAACCAGAAGTTATTCGAAAATGAAAAAAATAAAATCAACATTAGACGATACTCTTTGTACTCTTGCCAGTCCGTAAGCCAATGAGTTATGTTATCGTGCACCATCTACGAGCAACCCTGATTAGTTAAAAACCGAGGAATACGATTGCTTCGTTGGTGAGATAGCTTTGACATACGTTATATTATAGTGATCGAGTTCTACCAGGGCTTCTTTATTTTTTTATGTGGAAAACCCAAGCCTATGAAACACCCTTTGTATTACCAGTCTGTCATGTCGTTCAGGTCATGGTGCAATGTCTAATAGCAAGTTAGTTTGAAGGAAAGAAGAGAGATTTGGGCTCTCCTGGGGGTAGTGGAGCAGATGGCGATGCACCTTACGTTTGAACTCTAGAAAGTTGCACGAGTTCGAAAATACTGATTGAGTGAGATTGTTCCACAGCCAAAAATATTGCAGTGCAGCCAGGAGGGCGATAATGTTAGTCACTATGATAATAGCGATACAATTTGTTCAAAGAAGCTTCATTTCTGCGGTGGCTCAAAGGGTCTATTTTGCACCTTGTCTAGCCACGCGCCAGCACAGATAAATGAGTTGTACTTGAGGCGAAGCCGAATATAGGACTTGTAGATTGTAGCCCTGGCTGCTGGTGGGGGAAGAAATTTACATCTCTTAAGTAATCCCAGGCATTGGGATGCCTATTTGGCAATTTGGAATATGTGATCATTCCGTCACAGATCGTCAGTTAAAGTTATGCCTAGAATTTTAAGAGGTGCGTCAGACGGTAGATTTTAACCTCAACTGAGGCAGAAGGAATCCAGTCCAGGTTCTAGAATTAGGCCCCTGTGCTGAAAGTCGAGTCGTGTGGCGTGGCAAATCGTTTAAGTTGAAGAAAGTTACGTTTAATCGAATTACGACTTGCAGTACAGGGGCCATAAACTTGCCTGGCCTTGGATTTGCTTTCTGTTATCACCTCCACCTTATAATTGAAAGAAGTTGTGGAAGAGGTGAAATTCTTTTTGATGGAGGTTACCAATTATCAGAAGTTTTACTGCCTGCAGTGGCACTGAGAATCGCACTTCTCAACCTTTCAGCAGATTATGATTTGACTTTCCTGATGATGGAATTACAGAAGTTTCTCAATTTAATATACTCACGACGCAGTAACTCATTTGGGGCAGGTCTGTACGCTCTGCGTTCATATATTCCCCATTAAACCTTCTATTCGGCCTAAGCTTGGTAGTTAGGAATGAATAAAATCATTCCCGCCGGTATGATTTTGGTAACACAGAGATTGGCATAAGGGAAACACAAATCCCAGTCAGTGGCTTGAAAAAAACCGATAAGCGCCAGCCAGTTGGCTTTGCCATAGTGCCAGACAATTCTTTTGAGAACTGTATTGGTTGGGACAGAAGATCGATATGGGAAATTGGACCTGACTAGGCAGTGGTGCGAGTTACCAAGGCGAGAGTCAAGTTCGACGGAGTAACGTGTTTGGTCACAAATAAGAAATAGATCAAGGGGATGGGCGTCTTGACCAACAACGTCAGGGGCTCTCGGAGGATAATTTATAATTTGATGTAAAACTTTACCCTCTGATACCGATATAGGCAGCACTAGCGACGATCTAAAATAAGATGCTCTACGTAATGTAAGGTTTAAAAGAAGAAAAGCTAGTTTTAGTCAATATTCTACTCACATTTACATTTAAAACACGCTATCTGGCATAAATTAAAAAAGGGCTTCCGATTACACTTATTTATTTATAAATATCACGTAGTTGCCTAAGGTAAAACCTAAATGTTTTTGATTTTTAATCAGAGGTGTGATTTTATCCACCAAATTATTCTGAAATCGCTTCAAGTAATGTGGAAGAAAGTTGTTTTTTAGCCACTTAGAATAAAATGAAGATGAACCTAGCCATCGGAAGTTTTTGTTTATGTATGTTATAGCCAAACAATTGGCTTACTTCAGACTAATATAAAATTGGCTTATATTGAATGTAAGTCGAGTCTTTTCTCCACTCTACATTTTACCCGAAGTTTAAAATACACAAACAATTACGTAATTGAAATTATGTACAAAAAACAATATCAGTATGTTTTTGTAATAAAAGAATATTAAACTGTCTAGAATTTTTGATTAGCCAGCAGAATTACGCCCAGTTCCCGACTAGGAGATGATAAGTCGGCAGATGTGATTGGAGCAGCCAGATACGTTTATCGCTGTCATGATTGACAAATTGACCCATTGATTGCAGCAAACATTCTTAATAAACAATAATACTGGAATGGGCTTAAAACGCTGCTTTAATTAAAAATAATGTTTTAACTTTAGGAATGATGGTATTGCCTCTGAATAAAGAAGGAATGCCTTCCATCCAAGAGCTAAGATATTTCAAAATTCTTGAAAGAATGACTGCAACAAATAATAAGCGGTTTCTTTACAATGAAAGGTTATTGATAAAGAGTAAAATTTACTTCTTTTAGCTTTTTTGTGTGTGTATAAAATGTAGATTTCAAGTTATTGAATCATCCGCGCAAGATTAAAGCACGTATTGAAATTGGTAACGGACTAAATTTATGTCAGCACAAAAACGAATTTTTTTTGATTACAATATTCATTGCCAGTAAAGTGCTTAGTTGATAATAAAAGTGTTTTTATGTAATTAGCATATTGACACTTTCAATCCCCATTACTTTTATACTATGTATAGAGCTTTAAGTAAAATCCAAAACAAAGTAGTTTGCTATGACCTGCCCATCAATAGCACTAGTATAAGGGGTACTAGGGTGAATGAGCCGCAGCAAATAATGACGAGCTAAGAACCACAGTTGGCAACTTGACTTGTGATTTATTTACTATGAAAATGTCAAACATTCAAAAGAATATAATATTTGTCATGATTAGTCATTTTCAGCCAAAACTTTCGGCTATAGTCTGTAGGTGAATGCTGGCCCACAGTATGCACATAACAGCCTCAAGGCAGTATGAGAAATGTATTGGAAACTTTGAACAAGTCAAGCGTCTTCTGATTATGGTCTTATGGCTGTAATTTTTTATTTGTAGGCAGAAAGATTATCTACTTTTCGTTGGATCGCACCAATCTGAAATGAACTGGACAAGCAGAGCGGAACAATAATAAAAAAAACACTAATAATTACCGTGTAGGAGGTACCAGTTGCTTCATTGTAGAACTCCTGTGTATCCGGAATTGAGAAATGCATGACGTATGGCGCAGATTCCCGATATGAATGAAACTTTCATGAATTCTCAAGATTACTCGAATAATTTACACATTTACAAGCCATTAAATTAGTTGCAAATAAACATTCAGTCGACTCTTTGCTTTAGAAATTAGATCTAAATCAGCGGCACCACACTTTAGCCAGATTTGCTCTAGGCCTTCTCATAGACACCAAAAAATTGATTTGTTCAACACTAGCTTCACGGGCCCGCAACAATGGTCAAAATTTTGCTACTAGATTATCGCACACAAATATTCCACGGGCCGTTCAAAGATGCTATATAAATCACTCTGGAGCTATCAATCAAGCACCGCCTTTCAAGTTTTTCGACTCGACCAAACAGCGACAATATCGCGGCCACTGCCTCTTATGCCAGGCTGCTGCTCGAGCTGCCGTTGTGATAAAACTGAATTTAATAAAAATTAATCTGTCCGAGGGGAGTATTTAATTAAAACTTCAATTCGATGCTACCAATTTCTTTACAGAACGAATACAACTATTATTGTGGCTTCCAGACTTTATTTATTGTACGAGCGCAGCACAAACAGCGGATAGAGAAAAATATCAGATAACTTTACTCCCAGCTCAGTAAAAAATTGCCTGTGCATACCAACACAGTTGAGGGAAATTTTTGACAGCAACGCAGGTGAAGGCAAAGTGAACGTCGCAGCCACGATGTAATTCGATGTAATTTGGGCTTGCTTTAACAAATGCTTTTTGAAATCGTACTTTTTTTAATAGAAATTTCAGTATTTACAAAACTTGTAATTTATTCTAACTATTGGGAACCTTCAACTCTGGTAAATATCTTCTTGCAGGTGTGGTTGCTACTTCACCTATAGCCAAATCCAAATTAACGTACGCACCCAAATTCGGATTAGAAAGAGCTGTCAAAACGAAACTGCCAAAATAAATGGATGAATGGAAGAACTTAACGAAACCTTTTTCACGTGCTGTGTTTCCATGCAGAGTTTATCCTGAGCTTACTCAGATTAAGCGCCCATGGAAACGGGGATTGAGTAAAGTGTCGTTAAATCCAAGTAAACTCAACGAAGCCAGTCCGATCAAGCCGGGTTTTGCATATGTGTGTGTTTCAGTATCCTTTACTACACATATACCAACGGCGAGGCAATGTAAAATTAATTATCTGTCACTTTAACCCAGAACCGTCATGGAAACAGCATCGAGTGATCTTGAGAGAAAAAGCTTTCTGTTTACTTAACGAAAACTCTACCCTGGCTCATGGAAACACAGTAACGCAAAACCAAACGCGTGAAAACTAGCACACATATAAAAAGTTACTTCTATCTCTTGCATTCTTTAGCTCTGTTTTTCTCTAACAAGTAAATTTCATCTGCAATACATTTAAATGTTCCTGTATAGGGCTGTTTCACACGAGACGACGGCCAACCAACAAAATCTGCTGTCATCGTCCATTCCCTTTTGAAATTTGACGAACGGGCTTTCACACGGGCCATACTACGTTTACATGCCTACTTGAAGTATACTTGAAGTAGTTTTCAAGTAACAAAATATGCATGTAAACTCGTACTGACTTCAAGTATACTTGAGTCAAGTAAATCACAAAAATTTGTTTGATTGACTTGAAAAAGCTCATGTAAACGCTGCTTGAATACTTGAAATTTTGCATGTGGTTTTTTTCTTGGAACAAGAAGAAGATAAAAACTGTAGTGATACTTATACTTTTACGATACGTATACTTTTGATACAATCTTTTTAAAGTTATTTATGCTATAATAAGGAGCTAGTTTCTGTTATAATAGGAAATTTCAAATTTCAAGACATTTTGAAGTCAAGTAAGTGAACCGAAAACGCAACTTGAGTTTCAAGTAAATTTCAAGACAAGAACTCAAGTAAATCATGTAAACGTAATGAATTTTTCCAACCAACTGTACGTCAGAATGCTTTATCTTATTGTTGTTGTTTTTAATCTTAATTCTCCCTTCTGCTATTTCTCTCTCTTTTCTCCCAGAAAGAAAAAACAACAACAACCACACCGCTGTCAAAAAGTCGTATCGAAAATCGTGCGACTTCTGTTGGTTGGCTGTCGTCCCGTGTGAAACAGGCCTTGGCTGTCGTCCCGTGTGAAACAGGCCTATCCAACTTTGTCACACGAATTTTCGATACGACTTTTTGACAGCGGTGAGGTTGTTGTTTTTGTGTTTCTTTTGCTGGGAAAAGAAAAGAAAGAGAAATGACTTTTGTTTCACTCGGAAAGTAAGCAAAAGAGAATTAAAATACCAACAACAATATTTCTGAACCATTTCTTGACCATTTTTTTTGCATAGTTTTTAGATAGGCAAAGAAATTTCTTGAGCCTTGCATACCGGGCTTTATAAAGTAATTTACTTTCTACTTTATGCGGCATTACTGACTTCTGCTCCTTTAATCCCTCACGGGGCATAGGGCGGAAAGAATTGCCAAAACAATTAATTGGTTTTGTTCTATCAAATTTGTTTTTGTATAAAATAACGGTTGTTATTCAAAGTTGATGTGTCAAAGTCATATGCTATTGACTTTTTTCTCGATGTACGAAAAAATCGATCAAAACGAAAGGCCGATAACTCTCCGAATTCGGTACTGGCAACATGAAAAGTAGAAATTGCATAAAAAAAGATAGATATATCCGCAACAAAATGGCTACTTTTTCCATCATTGAGGAAAGCCCGTACGAGTGATGTTAACCGATTTTTTCACAATTAAGTTTAGTTTTAAGTGTTTTAGATTTAAATGAGTTTAATCAAAAGTAAATTAAAACTTGGGAGTATCCTAGTAATAAGACTGATTGCGCCCAAATATTGTAATTCCAGAAATATGTGCTTAAATTAAATTGGTGAAATGAAATTTGTTCTTAAAACCAGTTTCCATTTAGATTTGTATGGAAAAAATCACTTAATCACAAAATGGTTTATATTCTGTTAATAGGAAATAATAAATGTATTATAAGTTAAACATTTATAGAATCTTTTCATAATAAAATATCAAACTTTCTATTATATTTAATTAGAAAAAATTAAAAACAAAAGTTTTTCTTCAGTCAAAATTTGGCTTTTTGGAAAGGTGTGTAAAGCGGCCCCGATATTTGTGTGTTGAGCAAAACGACGAAGAAGAAAATTTTTGTTGATCGGCCATTTCGTTTTGATTAGAAAAAATCTTATTTTTATTTCGACGCCAAATTAAAGAAGTTTCTACAAATGGTTAATAGAAATTAGGAAAAAATGGGTAAACGTAGCTCAAACGATAATGGTGGACAACAGAACGGCGGCGGACCTGCGAAGAGGGCCAAATTGAACGGCCATTACAATGGAGACATTTCCAATGGGACTTTATCTTCGCCCGAAAATCAAGAATCACCAAAGCCAGAATTTCAATTATCTCGAGATATTGTGAACGGCACTATTTTAACTGATATAGCACAGAATAAGTGGCGAATTGGAAAGCCCATTGGTTTGTATATTTTCCCTTTCAACCATTTTAAAGAAATGTACAAATATTTTTGTCTTTGTATTTGTTTTCTAGGTTTTTCATGATTGCATCGATTTTTCGCTTAATTGATTGGAGTCTGATTGTTTTTCTTTTCAATTTTAGGCAAGGGCAGCTTTGGGGAAATATTTTTGGCCTCAAATGACATATCGACGCCAGTTACTAGTGAGAATGCCAAATACGTTGTGAAAATCGAACCCCACTCGAATGGGCCTCTTTTCGTGGAGATTCACTGCCTGCTGAACACAGCAAAAAATACAGGTTAGAAATATTTTTATTCAATTAATCTTTTCGCGTTTTGTGCGATATTTTTAGCAGTTATTCACTCAAAAACTTAGGCCCACAAGTGCTTTGTTCAATGGCATTTAATTAATTCGCCAGGCGCTTGTTTGTATGTGCACATAAGCAGGCATTCATAAGAGTCGCATCTTCGAGTGAAATATGCATTTGTGTAGAAAAATATATAAAAAAATTGCACGTGCAGTGTACTTGTGGTATTTCATATTTTTTCAGAGCTTACTGGTAAAATAACCCCCGGATATAGGATTATTAATAAGTGATATTTAAAAGGAAAAGTATGTCGTAATGTTTATGAATTATTTCGATCTGTGTGCGAAAATTTATAATTATTATAATCGAAAAGCCCGCTTTAGTTGATTGCCGTAATGTAACAGGATTGCAGGGAATATATTGTTAGGTCCCCCTTTTTGTTATTTTGTCTATGATACCTTCCGTCCAATTATGCGAACAGTGCAGGTGAACATGCCTTATCCAGGATTAGATGATCTGCTGTGAGGCTTGAGTCAGCCTTCAGCAATTCCGACTGCCATCTTGAGATGGCTGTGTACCATCTTTCCCAGCAACTTTACCATTAGCCATTGTATGATTTGCGGATACTATGTAGTATTCTCGTTGGCGAGTGACGTGACTACGAGGGACGCGGTAGAATGAAACTGTCGATCTCTACACACGTATCGAGGAAAATGCGATAGATTACGACGTTTGTCGATCTAGTCGCCAGGGGTCTCTTAGATTGACACTGAGAATATCGATTTGGGGTCGAAGTGATATCTGTCACATCACTCGACAACGAGAATAAGGCTGACTATTTCTGGATGCGGCACGAGGGGTGATTCTTATTGGCTGCGCATGGTTGCTGTTTTCTTCAGGTTCCTATGAGAATGAACCATTAAGAGCGGCGAAGAAATAATCTCTCCACCTTTGGAGATGATCTTCGTCGCTGCACAACAATAATAATCCTCTCAGAAACTGGTTATCTGGTGAGACTGGACTTGGCTTCCTTGTTGAGTAATACGGGGGGCCTCGGTAGTCTAGGGAGTAAGGCGCCCGGCTACTATCCCAGAGGTCTCGGGTTCGAATCCCGGCAGAGCCCCACGGTCCTTCGCCTTTCCCACCTTCTTTCTTCTTCCCTCCTTACATTCCTCATTCCCCCTGTCATAGCCTTCCGCTAGCATTGCCCCGCTCCAGCAAGCGCATGTCATCGGTTGGTTGATGGGATTCAACTCGTTTCAGGAGGCATAACACTCCAGCGAGTTGTTTCTCATTGCCACGATGCCAGAGTCGTGATAGAAATGTTTGGGGTTAGGTTGTTGTGGCAGTTCCTTCCTACTTCTCTCTTCCCCTTCACTATCTATCGACTAGAGCTGCTGTTTGACATTGCACTCTATACGAAGAAAATAGATTGTCGACAGTACAAGGGGCTTTCCCTGAGCTCTAGTCTTCCACATTAAAAAAAAAAAAAAAAAAACGTCAACGTCGCTCTCACGGTTTTCGGTTTGGTTCCTGCCAAAATATAAAATTGACTCATCGTTTAGCAGATATGCTCCCCCGCATCGTGCCATCTCGTCTCTCTAAGTCCCATGATCTTGATATTATATCGGTTCATCTCGTTGAGGACTTCATCCAGTCGTCCATTAGAAAGAAGCGTTCTTACGTTCCAATTCGTGTCCTTGTTCGAAAAGCAAAGGTCGTCGTGTTATCCATCCGGTTGTCGCATTGTATGCCGATTTTTAACAAAAGTGTTTTTGTGACCGTCTTCCGCAGAAGTACCCAGGAAGCACCGCGAGAAGTTGGGATTTGCTCACTTCCTCTTGAAGTATTTTAAATAAATACCTTTATTTCTATAAGATTCGTTTTAAATTTAACCGCAGAATCTGAAAATTGATGCTAAATAACATATAATCTCACATGAGCTGGACAATAATTATTAATCTGATTTTTTTCTTTTTCAGAAGATAGTCCTCTTCCTCCTGGAATGCCCCAGTTCATAGCATCTGGTTCGCATTATTTTAAAAATTCTCGATATCGTTTCTTGGTTTTACCACGTTTCGATCGCGATCTACATTCATTAATAAAACATAGACGCGTAGATCCAAAATCTGTCCTCATTTTAGCTGTGCAAATCCTAGAAGTGCTAGAGCATTTGCACGACAAGGGCTACTGTCATTCAGATATAAAAGCTGAAAATTTAATGATTAGCAAATGTACTTTCCAAAAAAGTGAAATAAGCCTGGACAGCTCTAGTTGTAGTGAGGACGAAGCATCTTCAGTTAATGACGAAGAAGAGGAAGAAGATGATGATGAAGAATCTGATGAAGAAGCAACTTATAAAACCCCAGTTAGCAGGAGAAATAAAAAAATTGTTCAGTATAGTGGCTCTAATCCGGTAATAATTGCATGCTAATTTTGTTTAAATAATATGACATAATTATATTTTTGCAGGTACGTTCCTGTCGAATACAAAAACGTAATTCAACTTACCAGGAAATGCTTACAACACATTACTTACGACCATCGAAGAAAATAAATTATTCCGAGTTTTTTGGCGATGACAATTCAACAGAAAGCGACAACACTATTGACTACTACATAACACGACATAGATTAAGTCGCAGTGAAATAAAGGCTCGCATTGAGAATAAAATGGAAACTCCGACAGACTGGGTAACGGAGGATCGAATCTTTTTGATTGACTTCGGGCTAGCTTCAAAATTTCTTGATTCCACTGGAACACACCGACCATTTTGCATGGATCAGCGTCGTGCACATGATGGCACTTTAGAATATACGTCACGTGATGCGCATATGGGGGCACACTCCCGAAGAAGTGACCTCGAGTGTCTTGGTTATAATTTAATATTTTGGTCCCAAGGCTATCTTCCCTGGAAGGAAAATGCTGCACAAAATCAACCCGAAAGAGTTCACTGGATGAAAGAATATTTAATGGCTGATGTTAAAGAAATGTTAAAGCATATTTATGGCAAAACAGTTCCTAAATATTTAGGAGAGTTCATGCAATACGTTGGTAAATTAGCGTACCATGAACGACCTGACTATAAAAAATGCAAGAGGATATTTATTCGTGAATTTATAAAATTGGGATATAAAAAAGAAAGGATGGTCTTAGATGTAAAAGAACTAATAAAAAATTCAGTCGATGTTAAGGAAGAAATTGAAAATAATAATTTATTTGAAATGAAGAATATTAAAAGTATTATGAAGAATTTGGGTATGATAATGCCATTCCGTGAAAGTAATTCAAATCGTGTATCACCAAAAAATTTAAGATCTAAGTCAGAAAAGGAAGCAAAGAAAAAACGAAAAAAATTCTCTTGGGCAGAAATATTAAGCCAAGATCCTGATCAAATAGCAAGGGAGAGAGCTGAAAAGGAATTTGATAGAGATCCAACGACTGAAACCCCGTTAATACGTTATGTGGGTAAACCTACATATGCAATTTTAGAAATTGAGAACAGACTGAAATTTAAAGACCGTCTTGAAGTGGAGAATGGCCAAGATGAGGAAACCCCTATAAAGGGTTATACAAAGCCTATGATGGATTTATTTAGGAAGCGCCAGGCTGCACTTATTACAGCAGAAGAGATTAAAAAGTCATCAAATGCACAACATCATAAGCAAACGATTACAAATACAAATTCAACACAAAAAGTTTCAAGACTTAGAGCAAAAGCAGGCTTAAGAACAGTGATTATACCAACCAAGCGAGGGCTGGACTACAATCATGAATTGGTGCAGCGGCGTGCAAAGCGTTCACATAAAAATAGTGGAGACTTTACTACAGACGAATCATCCTGTAGCAGTCTTAATTCAGTTGCCAGCTCCAATGCTGAAAGCAAAAAGTCACAATATAGTAATGTTGCCAACTCAACTCTCCAGGCAAGTCCAAGTCACTCATCTTGTTCGTCCGGGTTAAGTGATGAGGATTCACGAGATGCTTTGGTTGTGTTTAGTCCGAAAAGGACAAGATATGGTATCAATAAATTAAATGGAGCTAATACTGTATCAACGAAAAATAAAAGGAAGAGGAGCATACCTAGAAAGAAAAACGCAAAAGGTGAGTTAATGCGTTGTGTGTAAATAAGATTGTTAGATTAACAGCCCGATTAATATTATATAATTGCAATAAAAAAGAATTCAAATCGTAATTAGGTAGTTCAACACTTATCAAAAGATGGGAATCAGAATACTAGGCAATTCAGTAGTTAAGAATCACATTTTTTTAAGTTCACTAATTGATGAAATCACTTTTCTGTTTTATAATTTCTTTTTTTTAATGAAAGACTGATTTGTGTTACAATTTTTAAATTCTTAAGTGACGCCACGCCTTTAAAGATAGTTTCTTACTTCATTGAAGCTGGTTTACAATTCTTGTAAAATTAATGAAATTAACTTAGTTTTTTCCCCAACTTGAATTTCATTTTTAAGCGTATTAGTTTTATATAAACGTTTAGTTGCCTTTTTTCATAATTTAACAATAAAAATTATCTTCTCTTAATTAATTTTTTGTTTTTTTTATTACGAGCTTAAAGGATCATGCCATGTTGAGTTGGTTGCTTTCATTGAAATCTTCATGTTTTCGCTTTTGGTTATCAGTTGTGTGGTTAACTACTAGTTGTGTGCTTTTTATAGTATTTTTTGGGTAAATTAATATTTTTCTACGCTTTTCAATTTCATTATTATACATTTGCATTTTTACCATGTTAGTTTGAAGGCACGCAATATTAACAATTCCAGATAAAAATTTGTGTAGCATTGAAACAAAGACGAGGGTATTTCCAGTAAAGAAAATTATTTAATTAACAAAACGGAGCTTGAGGCGATAGTTCTGGTTTTTTATTGCATATGATCCATATTATAAATGTATTTAATCGATTTAACCGAATTGCAATCATCATCATCATTAGTTAGATTCGCAAACAGCTCTTGGGTGTTATCATACCCAAGCATCTGATAACTTCTGTAAAATATGTTCGCTTCTGTATTAACACTTTTTCGTATGGCTATCCCGAAGCTATATTAAATAGTTTCGGTGCTAATGAATATCATTGCCTAAGACCTTTTTCTAAGTATTTGTATTTCCTTAGATATGTCTTAGCCTATTCTGGCTTTGGCTCCGCTATTTTACTATAGCATTTTGCATAATGTTATTAGTTTGTCTGGGATTTCTAGTTCATGCATTCCAGCCGAAAGTTCTTCTCTGTCTGTATTGTCGTAAGCGGCATCAAAGTCAATAAAAATTGTATGTTTAGATCTTGATCCCAGCACTTTTCCATCCTTTGTCTAATTGTAAATAATTGATCCATTGTCGATCTGTTAATTCTAAAACCGCATTGGAATTCACCTGAAGATTTTCTGTATGTGGTTTAAATCTGTCTGCCAGAAAGGATGAACATAATTTGTATGCAGTTAAGAGAGTAATAGCTCTATAGTAACATTGGAGGATTCTTCCTTCAGTTTATATTTTCGCTACTAATGAATATGCAATCTTAGCTCGTCACTCCTCGATTGGATATTTCACCAGGTGTTTTGTTGTTCTTCCTTTTCAGTTTCTTTTAATTCGTGTATAGTAGGTGTTTTAATTTCCTCTTCTTCTGTATGTTTTGCGTTCGCATTTTATGTTACTGGAGGTGCTCGTGCCGTCGTTCCTTCTTCGCCCTTTTTTAAATGCACTTGGAAGTACTTCTTCTGGAATTCACATGTACTATTTGGTTGCCTTTATTTCTGATGCTGGTGGTTCAAGGTTTGTACCATTTCTTAACTACATATGTTGATTTCTTTTTAAAAGAGCCTAGCTTCCTTATTGTTGTGATAGGTATCTATATTGTTTAATTTTTGTCTGGAAGTACTCTCGTTCCTTTCTTCTCAGAAGATTTTTTGTTTCTCTTCTTGATTGTTTGTGTGCATTTAATTTTGATCCTGCAATATTTCACGTTAATGTGTGCTTTGTGTTTTTTTGATAGCTATGGTGAATATTTTCAGCACTATCTATCAAAAAATGTTTAAACTTCCTGGTATCAAAACAAAGATAGCCTGTGAATATGAGCCTCAATTGGTTGAGTGGTTTTCAAGCCTATAAGC
This sequence comes from Thereva nobilitata, assembly GCA_963855945.1. Lineage (NCBI taxonomy): Eukaryota > Metazoa > Arthropoda > Insecta > Diptera > Therevidae > Thereva > Thereva nobilitata. Next base: position 234,830,945 of record OY979694.1, read on the forward strand.
CTCATAGAAACAAACATTCATTTTTGTATAATTACTTTTCTTTGGATTATTATCTACACACACTCATTTTTTAGCACAATTAACAAAACACTCCCATCTAAAAGAACGAAATGAAATGTATTATTACTAGTAAAATATAATTAAGCTTAAAAATAATTTCCATTATAATTTACAATAAATCAAATTGTATAGAAAAAAACGACTAAAAATATTTTCTTCTTTTTCGTGTCGCTCTTTTTTATATACCATCGTTGTTCAATTTTCAAAATAATGAATATGAAAACTCTTGATAATTGGGCTTAAAAACAAATAAAAAAGAAATGAATTTAATCCCAAAAGTCAAGCGGAACAGTTCATTTTATGGCGAGGACGACTCGGACGGCAACGCTGACGGCGGCGATACAAGCGGTAGCGAGTTCGTAGTTCCTGAATTTTCGGAAAACGAGGATGGTTGGGTTACGCCTTTTAAGAAACGTCTTAAGAGGACTAGAAGCGGATAGAAACAAAAATAATAAAGAAAAAGGAAAAAATAATAATATTAGTTTATATTATTTCATTATTTATTCTTTGATTGAAATGACAAATTCTCTATTGTTTCCTTAATTTAATGATATTCAATTACACTTATGCTTTTGTTGTTAGTAAAATACAAATCAGGAAACAATTTACTTGAGGAATTTTTGCAGAGCATAAACTATTAGTCTTAAAACATTTTTCTACATCTCAGCTTGAGATATAAGTATTTAAAAAAAAGGAATCACAAAATTAAATTAATTAATTAAAAAAATAAAATAAATATTTTCATTCAAAATCGTGGTTTTATTTATAAATATTTTAGGATCATATAAAATACATTAAGAACTTGTAATTTTTACTAATAAATATAGAAATATGAAATATTTAATTATTAAGAAATATAGAACAATTTCTAATAAGGAATGTATCTAAAAACAAAACTACACAAACCACAAGAAAAGTAATAAATAAATATATTTTTTTTCAATACGATATTTTTTATGTTAGCAAAATGTTTTGAGCGGCCGAAAGAAAAGAGCCGATGGACATATTTGAATAAAAATATCGCTGATTTAAGCTAAATAATATTGTAAAAGTTGTATTATTATTAAGTAGATACAAAACATAATTAGGAGAGAAATATAATTTTAAGTATTGAAATGCATCTAATGTAATGAATTTAAAAGAAATAAAAATATATATATTATAAAATAGTGGAAATTCGTGAAAAAGAAAGGAGGAATTCCTACTCGAATATTATATTATCAGTCATTGTAAAATTGAAAATGAATTTCATTTTATATATATTTTATTTTGTTAGATGTTATAATTTCTTTCTTTCTTTATCAATCACTGGCAGCCCATCCTCATTCTTATATTCATTATAATAAATAAAAATAATTTTAATTAAAACTTTGCATTTTTGAGGTGTTCCTTCATGTCTCTTTAATTAAAGACCGAATCCGAGTGGGGCTTAGCTCACTGAAAATTGTTCTTCTGAGCAAGATCACAGCAGGGCGTTTACGGAGAATGTGGTGTGGATTGTTCTATTTTTAAACGATAGTGTGCGCGAAAAAGGGGCTTGCAGGGTATGAGAGTGAGCCGAATGGGCCAGTCTTGTGTTGCGGGAGAAGTGTTGCTGCGCAGCAGAGGCGCAACAACTCTGATATTTCAGGGGGGCCCGACTGGATATCACGGGGGGGCGGTACATTTTAAATGGTTAATATTCATTACATTCTCAAGCTGCTTTCGTATTAGGAGTTCTTGTTGCAAGTGACCAACGTCGGGGGGGCCCGGGCCCCCGGCCCCCCCCGTTGTTGCGCCTATGCTACGCAGGCAGGAGGGCAGAAATTTCAGTGGAACAGTCGCTATGGTAATAGCGATACAACTTCGACAGGGCTGCTACATTCCTACGGCGGCTGTGAGAGTCAATGGAGGTGCAAAGGCTGTCATCTCCGATGATTCGGATGGCTTGTCCAGCCACGCTAAGGCGGTTTTCGAGGCGCCAGCCCATATAAGGCTGCTCGCACACTGCATCAGAATTTGTACGAATTCGTGCGAATTCTGATGAAATTCGTACATTTTCATCAGAATTCGCACAAATTCTGATGCAGTGTGCGAGCAGCCTAAATGAGTTATAATCGAGGCGGGGCCGAATGTACGAACGCAGCGTGATCACTCAAAAGAATAACAGAGCTACCGACGGGCCACTTCGCTCAATGAGTATTTAAGCAAAATAGGGTTGGTAGTTAATTGCAACTGTCGGTTCTGCGGAGTAGCTCCCGATACTGCAGAACATTGGCTGCTACAGCAATGAGGAGATTAAGTCTCCTACATCGCGGCTTCCCTGCTCCCAGGGAGGTTTGATATATGAATCCTAAATCAATTTTAGGCTAAAGCCTTAACGGGCTTGACACAATAGACCAAATAAAATAGGCCGGAGTACCCGCAAAGACGCCCCCTTAAAGAAAGAAGAAGAACTGCAACTTTAACCGTATAGGCCAAGATCTTTATGCAAAATGCGGTTCAATAGTGATATTCCCAATTCCTGTTATCGTCTTGAAATGGACAAACCTCGGTATTCAAGCCCCACTTTCATCACAGTGGCTACATTTTCAAATGACCTCCCCCTACGAGCACGAGTTGGAGTTTTCACGTCGCCCATTTGTGGAAGGCAATCGCATTTATTGATTAAATTCACTATACCTGTGCGAGAAAGCGCTTCTGCTGCAATTTTGCATGTGGTCACGGCTTACGACCGTTATTTAACGGTTAACTTTTAAAATACTAAACAGTGAACATAATCACATCAAGTAACTACTTTAAAAATATATATGCAAACAGTGAGGGATGAGGTAATTTTCGTTAATTGCTTCCAGCCACTTATTAAGTGTGTTCGCGTACTTCGCCTGCGGGATCCCTCGAAATCGCCAGTTCGTTTACTTTTTCGGGCTACAAAAAGCGTGGAAATTTTTACTTCTACAGCCAGAAAGTGCCAGAGGTTTTAGCCAGAAAAGTACGCGAACAGAGCTATTAAGTGCATATGAGCTTTCATTTCCCAACAAACCCGAAATATGATTTTGACAGGGAATGAAAAGCCCGAGAACTTTTATTTAAATTCAGATACTTATACTAAGGTAAGGAAAGATCGTTGATTTTTTTTGCACGCTTTTAATATAACAAAATAATAATATACTTAAAGTATAAGCAAAGTATATTTTTTAGTTTCCAATAACTAAAAAACAATTTGACTTTATTAGTGCTTATTACTTTTCCAAACTGTCACTCTGAAATCCACTAGATCTAAAAAACACCAAGGTTGTGGGACTTCACAGACCGGTGCTGGGGTAGTACTCTTCATGAGCCTTAAAACGTTTTGAATACCCGAATATGTTTTCTTTAAAACTTACTTTTGATGCACTTAAAGCATCTCAAAGTATTTTAAGATGTCCAGGTGGAGTTCGGAGTTCTTTATTTTCACGGAGTTTTATTACCACAATCAGGAGGAATAATTTATTTACACAGCATAGAGCTAAGGTAAGTCCTGATCATTTCAATTTCTTATTTATGTCGTAAATTGATCTTTCTATTGTAGAATACAATAATTATCCCCAGTAGAACAATACCGAATATTGCTGCAATTCGAAATCTTTCCCAAGAAAGCTCGGAAAAGGGTAGAAAACTGGTTGGAAAATGGCTTTTGGGATGCAGTGGAATGGTCTTTGTAGCGGTCGTTTTAGGTGGGTGGGTAGGTTATACAGTAATTTATCACAGTATTTGCTCAGTAATTCAAGTTATTATTGAAACTGTTACACGTGGAGCTTGATTGAATAACTAATAAGTATAAGAAGAATGTGCAAAATCGATTGTAAAGAAAATAAAATAAACTTGAATAAGTACTATCCAATTGTCCATGTTTCCATGAAAGTATATTCTCGCTTATTTCTAGGTGGTGTAACACGCCTAACGGAATCTGGCCTTTCAATGGTTACTTGGAAACTTTTAGGTGAACAACGTCCACGAACTGAACAAGAATGGGTGGAAGAATTTGAAAAATATAAGCAATATCCCGAGTTTAAAATGTAAGTTTGCAAATCAAATAAAATATCTCATTTATAACTTGCATTTCCTCAATTAATTCTCAGAAAAAACGCTTCGATGACGCTGGAGGAATTCAAGTTTATATACTGGATGGAATATGCCCACCGAATGTGGGGCAGAGCCATTGGTGCATTTTATGCAATTCCAGCAATTTATTTCTGGTCCAGAGGATACATTTCATCAGCCATGAAACCACGCATTTTATTATTTGGTGGACTAATTGGAATACAAGGCTTAATGGGATGGTACATGGTTAAATCTGGCTTAGAAGATCGTTTTCACGGAGAGAGTGATGTTCCGCGTGTATCTCAATATCGATTAGCATCGCATTTAACATTTGCCTTTGCTCTTTATACATTATTCTTATGGTCAGCATTTAGCCATTTATTACCGGCCGATCGATTGTCTGAAATTACAAAAGCCGCAGTCAAGTTTCGGAAATTTGCTCATATAACAAAAGGAATGATATTCCTTACAGCGTTTTCAGGGGCGTTTGTTGCTGGTCTAGATGCTGGCCTAGTGTATAACTCATTCCCGAAAATGGGAGATGACTGGATTCCTTCTGATATACTAGCATTAAGCCCCAAAATTTCTAATGTAACCGAGAACCCTACAACAGTGCAATTCGATCATCGCATTCTCGGGGTGACAACTCTTTCTCTTATATCTACGTTATGGCTTTTATCAAGAAGGCGTTTGTTGCCACGCAGAGCATATATGGCTACAAATGCAGTTGCTCTAATGGGATGGGCTCAAGTAGTATTAGGCATTTCAACATTATTGACCTACGTCCCTGTGCCTTTAGCTGCTTTACATCAATCAGGTTCTTTAGTATTATTGTCACTTGCAATTTGGTTGACGCATGAACTTAAGTTTGTTAAATATCTTCCAAAGTAAATATAATTAGTTGTGTTAATTTTTTATATAAATAAAGTTGTGTTGATATTATTTTATTAAAAGTTGCATTGAAATTATAATGGATAACGGTTACATACATACATTTACAATTACTCTCCATACTCGTAACCGACATGTAGACATGGGCAAAGACCGAAATTGTAGCACTAATCTTATTCTTTCTCTCACTCTTCGCTAAAAAAGGAATAGAATCATTGCTAAGCTCTGGCGCCTTTGCCATAGCTTACCGCTATCTTCTTCCGAATTTCGTGGAGCCCTGCTTAATCTATTATATGTATATCCCCCTTTTACTCTTTGAACTAAACTCACTGCCCGACATTTATTCGGGCGATTTCGAAAACGCAGGACTGCAGTCATTTGCAAGTATTCAGCTCGACGACACGACAATCGAGATTTTATAGACCGATAGTATAAAGGGTTTTGATGGAACGTTTTATGGGGAGTGATGTGGAATCTGATAACACGACGCCTCCCACTTCTCACTCTCATTCTCCTACTACGACCTTCAAGGGGTGACCCTGTTAACTCGGAATGGAATGCTGAACCTGCTCAAGCGGTCTGGCCTACAAATATGAGATTGTGTTTTTGAACGGTTAGGAGTTAACCAGCCTAAGCAGAAACTACTCAGGTGGTCTGTACTATCGATACCTTCTTATGTACTATATGTATAGGTGCACAAAATGCAAAACTTGCAAAATTTGTTATTACTGAAACTCAAAATAGAAGCATCCCAGCTGCCACACGGCATTCATGCAAATGTCAACATGACCGAAACCTTAAAAAAACCTTTTTAGAGTTTATTAAAAAATAAATACCAAACAGTCTAGATTTGTTATCAAAACAATATTTTAAATTAATTAAATATAAATAAGAAACTTCTTATTAAATGAAAAAAATTATTTTACACTTATCACTAAGTTTTTTTTTTATAATTTAGTCTCATGCCTAAATGGGACCATTCCATGCTTTCCAACGGCATAAGATCTCAGTCTAGATGGTCTATTTGAAAAATTATTTAAATTGCCATCGACACCACTAATTAAATCAAGATTATTTACTGCCACTCCAGTAGCAAGGACTAAGTTATTATTTGTTGTGTTACTGGAGCCCCCGCTGCTGCAAACTACTTGATTCGATGGCGATGACACATAATTGCGGTGATTCCGTAGTTGATGGACAGTCTGAGTATGATTGTGGTAATTTGTTTGGGCTACCCTCGAGTTTGGTTGTTGTCTCACACGACATTGTGAAGTATCTGAAAGCCTTTCAGATTCGTTATCATCCCCACTATCTACATCGCCTAAAATAATTTTTATTTTGAATAAACATGCTTTTTTGTCATATACATATATGCTTTGAAAGAGTTTGCTTACCATCACTGCTATTAGTGCTGGTAATAAAATTCTCATTTTTGGTAAATTTACGACTTTTGTTTCTTCGGTAGTATTTGAACTCCCTAGGAAGAGTATATGACCGCGGCAGTGAAACCTTTTATAGAAGAAAGTGTGTTAGAAGAGCACGAACTTTATATTAAGTGAATAATAATACTTGGCTGTCGATATCTGATGGAACCCGGTTTCCACTTCTTTCTGTCGCTCCCAAAATGCTTTCATCTGCTGCAGAAACTTCTAAATTCTCATCGCCGCTACTAATTGCGTGATTCCTAGCAGAATCCTGGATCCTATAAAAAAACAAATCAGAAATAGCATAAGCGTAAAAAGCAACCTATTTCAGGTTTTCTTACCTGTAAGCTGGTTCTCTAGCAACCCAGTCATAATATATTCTAGAATTATCAAGATAGTGCGGTGCTAGCAAAATCTCAGGTGTTTTTGCTCTTTGCAGTTGGCGCTGGTTTAGCTTTCCAGCAAGTCCAGTCTGATTTGCCTGCTGCAATATCACGGATGGTGTTGGCGGTGTTGAACGACTATCAAGTTTAGACCGTGGTGGTGGGACCACATTATAAGGAAATGGTAAACCTTCTACTCCGGGATTAGCATTCTCAGCGCTGCTGCTATATGTTCCGGAAATTTGCCGTGGGTGATTTATTTCCAGGAAAATATTTTGATGATTAAGATGATCGAAAACAGTATTTCTTACAGGACTATTAGTGGCATTTCTAGGACTAATCGCGCTCGTTTGGTTCTGCATAATGTTGCGATAGTTGTCGAACGGATTGCGTGGTGCATTGTGTGGGATTTTAGAACGTGGCAGAACTTGTCTTGTTAACGAGTTACTTTCAGTTGCCGACACTTGCGATGAAGGTATCGGCGACATATTCTGTACATTATTTTGCTCTAATGCTGGTATATTAATTCCGCTTAACCCAAATGAAGAATAGATTTGATCGTATTGTGATTGAAACTTATTTAAATTGTTTAATTCATCAATGTCACTAAATCCTTTACATATGCCTGAATTTATAGAGCACCACTCAATAGGATCAAGATTTATATGTTTTTTAGTTCGAGGAATTGGTTGACGTGGTAAGGACGTACGACCATCATCGCCGGGACCCACTGTACTTATTGCGGGCCCACCTAACTTGCCTTGTTTTATTTCCTCTTCGATTATCTTTAACTCAGCTAATTGTTTTTGTTTCTTTTCTTGTAGTTTTTGGTGTATATTCACACGAGATCCAACACTTCCTTCGTTTTCACTAGATCCTCCAGTTTGCGATCGTGGAAGTGGTCTCCGCCAGAAAGGTATTGGCATAAGTCCATTAGAAAATGAGTCTGAATTCATTTGGACAGAAAATCCTAGAACTGGTGGCGGAATGAATGAAGTTGGTTTTTTCTTTTTTCGTTTAGTAGCACCACTGAAAATAATGTTAAGTAAACTAATGAGTTGCAGAAACGAGCATGTAAACAAAGGTTTTTAGAAATAGTTGTTACAAATTTAAGGTTTTTCATAAAGTGATTTAGTCTTACAAAAGAGGATTAGAGAAATCGAGATAATGTTGTGATTTAAAATTAAAATAATTCTTTAGTGCTTATAATGTATCAAGGTTCGTTCTGTGTCAAAGAATTATAAAGTAGAAATTTTTAAGTAGAAATTATTCTATTCAAACTGCGCCCTTATTTTATAGCTGGCAAAGTTATTATTGAACGTAGCTACTATTGTAGGTCAGCCCATAAATAATGTAGTTTTTCCATGAACTGAAGTTCGCGGGGGATGGGGTTAACTACCTGCAACAACTTTTTAATCGTATTGCAAAGTTAGAAGTTTTTAATTCAGTTCTAACGGTAGTTTTCCCCACCGCACATAGCATACCTTGGTGACGACCGCTTTAGCATTGGGTTCCGGGGTGTTTTCTTTGTCTACCCACTGCCTTTTGCGCTTAACGTTCTTGTACAGGATCCACTTTTCATCGCCAGTCACAATATGGTCCAAAAAAGGTCCAATCCTGAGACGTGGCAAGGAGGAGCACATTCACTCTCTGCGTGTGATTAAACTCCGAAAGTTCGTATGAGACCAATTGACCATCTTGATGCCTTTCCCGATGGCATGAAGATGTCTCAAAAGCTGCATAGTAATTTGTCACAGCAACTTGCTGTTCCCAATATTTGCCATGTTTTTTGCTTTTTCTTCGGTTAGGCACAACACTACACAATTCACGTAAGCTACTTTAGAAAATTATTATTAGCAGAAGTAAAATTTGCATTTCAAATCCCAAAATAGAAGGTAGTTTGATAATTGTTAGTAAAATCAGAAAGAATTAAGACGTTTAAACAACAAAGAATGGAACTTACTTTCCGACTGGATTTGAAAAACGACAGTTAAACACTCCGGCTATAGCAGGTTGTCCATTACAACCAGAATTTTTGATTTTGGTGCCATTCCCTCCAAATTTGAGATCAGTGCTATATCCTGGATATCTACCTCCTGCTTCATACCCCAATCTCCGAACATGAAAGTATCTGCGAGAATTAAAATTTACACACTTTTAGATATAATAAAACTTTCGTTACCTGTAGTATAAAATCATAAAAGCCATGCCGAATGCAAAAGTGCCAAAAACTAAAATTGGTATCAAGTACCACTGCATTGGCTTATCTGGCCAAATTCCGACAAGCCAGAGGCACACAAGCAATGAGTTCTCCAAGAACATTACAATATAAAAAGTGATCATCTTTTGTCGATGATTTACTTCCTGAAGATTGATATACGCAAAGATATAAACAAATGCGATGAGGGCGGAGAGCAATGTTTTTCTTAGCCGTGATATTCTTTCCCCATGAAAGACATTTTTCGGTGATATTAGCCATAGAAACATTGAAAACCAATGGAGGATAATTACCAAGAACACCCAATATTTATAGAACGATGCATAAACTGTGAGAGATGCTATTCTGGAAATGACGGTACCCAGTCGCCATAAAAACTGAAAGATCACTCCCAACCAAGTCAAAACGAGCCGATGGACGTTCTGGAGACGCACATTTTTACTAAAGCTTGCCAAAGCCCAGCAGACACTGAATAAGGACAAAGCTGCAGAGACAATATTTAATTCCTTAAAGGTGCGTTCAGCCTGTTGCTGTGCTGCAGTCGGCTGTTGCGACACTACCCCTACGATTGACTGCCCGCTTAAACTCTTTAGTTTTAGTTCAGGAACATTGAGTAAGAATTTGCTATCATTTTGTATTGTTATCAGTAAGTACAGCTGTAGTAGAAGCATGGGAGCGGCCTCGCAGAATGCATGGACTAGCCTTAGCATGCAGAGATCCCGCACTTCGTGCTTGACTCGCCTTAAGTCGACAGGAACAAACAATTTCGCATATCTCCAAAGCACTCCCAGTTGAATAAAATGCAAGGTAACAACAGCGTATCGCTGGATTTTCTCGTTCTGATTTAGTTTCCCATTATGATTCTCGATGTCTTTTTTGTCTAAATTATCTGTATTATCCATAAAGTTGCTCATTCGCTGTATTCCGCTCCAGTACCACCGCAGCGATACTATTTGAGACACTAGTAAAGATGACAGCACTAGGCTTAGAACGACCGTGAAATATCCAATCCGCCCACGCTCAAAGAGGGCATAGCCAAGGACTACATCGAAAACCACGTCACAAAAGTATCCGGCTAATGATATCACATTGAAGAGGACATCGCACAGCGGAAGGAATTCTGTCATTGTTGTTGACAGTGAATAAAAACTTCAGTTTCGTCGCTTTCTTGGTCATTGAACTCTTTCATGCCATTTTAAGCCAAACAAATTACATATTTTCCCACAGGCTCTAATCAACAATCTCCTCACGCACTATAGACATTCACTGAAATCCTTGGAATGTGCAACAAATGCCCAAACGCCCCGATCTGTTGTTATTCATTCATAGTCCATTTCTATTGTGTTGGTGCTGCTGGTTTACACAATTATATTCCTTAATTTAAACTTCTATACACGATCTTGTTTATCTCTTTTTATGGTATTTTATATTAAACACTTTTATTTAACACAATTCACATTATTTACTGTATAAAACTCAGAAATACGCTCGCATTCTTAGAAATTCCTCCGCATTTGACACCTGACCACTCTTTTAACCTTGTAACGTGCAGTTTTCTATATGTAGTTGATCTGCATTATGGTGGTGAATTTTGATTGCAGAAATTCCGATAGATGCAGAAATTCCTTTCAGAGCGAGAGAGACGTGTGATGATTTCACGTTGAAATCATTTAGCGGAAAAGGGACGAGAATAGATAAACTTCGATAAGTACAGCGCAGTTAAATGATCAAATAAGTTGAAGTTGTGGTTTGAGGCTTTGCTTTTGTGGGGAAATTATATTTGACGAAAATAACGAATTTTCACAGGATTTTGTGGTGTAATTTGGACGCATGGAGCCCTAGTGTATGGGGCTTTTTAAACGGGGGTAATATTTTCTAAGAGATAGTGTTCTTTTCCTCCGGACTATCATTAGCCAGCAGAACTCCTGGTAGAGACATGGCCTTGTCAGGGGTCTGTGAGTGTACAGTGTACTACAGTTACGGCACGAAGCCCAAAGCGACTGTTAATCCCCCTGTATACCTGTTGACCTAGGATATTTCTTTATTTTCGTATAAAAGCTTTTCAAGAACATATATTTTCATAATGTTTGACAAAGTAATAAAATGAAAAATTGGGTTTTAAAGCAACACGCATCAACAAAATTTTAAAAAACACGCATACGGATCATATATGAGATAAATATTGATTCTCATACTTGCTAAATTCCAATTAGACTATCTCTTATTCCAAAGAGTGGTGCATTTGGAAAATTTTGACATTCTATCAAAACTGCCAACATAAAAATTACAAAAATCACATAATCAAAATACGTTCCCGATAAAGAAAAGAACGTCTCGGAAACTGGACTTGATTACGTTTAAAATAAAGGAAACTCGGACATTTCATTGCCAAAGCAGTGTTTTTAAGAATATCTTATTTGAATATTGATTAAGGAAAAGTAGAAAAGTGAAATTATCCACTATACATAAATGGCGGATGTTGCTAAGCTGCCAACAATTGCTGATCAGCCGGTGGACATTTCCAAGGAAGAAAATTTTGCTGATGAGGTATTTTCTTATATTACTAAAACGCGGTTTTTCTACCCAAATAATTGCTGGTTATCACAATTTTAAGAAGAGTGAATTCCATTTGTTCTGGGGGAAAATGGTTACGAATCTTTTGACCTCATTTTGGGACTCTTAATCAGATCAAGCTCATAATTGAGCCGAAGTCGAAGTGAAAAGAAAAAAAATTCTTGATGTCACCTTTCACATTTCTTCATCAGCTCGGAGCATGTTGTATGCTAAATGCATTCAAAATCGCCAGTTTCAATATTTAGGCGCAACTTTTTATTGTGTAAACAAATATTTTCCATTTTTGGTAAAAATTACTCTCTGGACTTTTGCGATAAATGCAATGAACTGTCATAAAAAAATTGATGACTTTTTTTTTGTTAGCGAAAAGGCAAGAGAGAGCTTCTTTCAGTGATTGCTATACCGAGGAAAAGTTGGGGATTTCGGTGCTTGATTTTGCCTGTTTAGATTTTTGGAGATAGCGCGCATATCGAGAGTGTCTCAAATGGCACACGTGAATTTTTTGCAATAACAGGATCAATGCAAAATGGCTAACGGCGAACGAAAGCTCGAAAGTTAATATTTTTTTCCTCGATGTTTATTTTACCTTTGTTAGAATTACTGTTTATTTATTATTCTGGCGACATCTTTTCATTTTTCTTATGCAGAAAAATTATTACACCTGGCAATTTTACTTACACATTTTACCGGTCCTTGCTTTTCGCAACTACTCTCTCTACTCTGGGTAAGTTTTTCATCGCTTTTGCGAGCTAGATGTCTGGCCAACTGCAATCTTCAGGTTCCAATCCACTATCAGTTTTGCGTGTCATGCAACAAGGTTATTCTCCCATCCTCCATGTCCTTCCATCCTGCAAGCCCATCCACTAGGCATTTCAGTCAGCCGTGAATGTCATGCATGCTTGATAGTGGATGGGAGCCTTTCTTCTTAAATGGCGCTACAGATCTTGTATGGTAAACATGGGCCCTAAATATATAAAGTTATCTACAATTCCAATTCTCTGATCGTCAAGATTTATACTGTACTTTGTTTTCGTTTTATTTACTCTTAGATTGAATTTGGCTGATTTTTTCCCAATTCTTAAAAAGGTTTCTTTACATCTTGTGCTTTGCGTCCAATTATGCCTACATATGTCATCTGCGAAGGCTGGAATCTGAATGTTTCTTGTGGAGATGCTATTTGTTGCACTAAGTTCTGCGCTCTCATTCCAAAGTAATGTTAAAAAGTATTGGTGAGATCGCATCACCTTGTCACAGTCCTTTTTCTCTCAAGAAGTTTATTCAATTACAACCTCGTATTTTCACTTGTGTCCTATACTCTTCTGTCGTCATTTTGCAGATCTGTTTTACGGGGAACCTATTTCACTCATGCTCACCACAGCTCTCTTTTATAAATGGGGTCCAAAGCATTTTTGTAGTCTACAAAAAAAAGATGTATATCAATGCTTTCTTCCCAAAATTTTTCAAGTATTTGTCTTGTCATGAAAATCTGGTCTATTCTTTCTAAATCTTGCTTGGTAATGTTCTACTTTATCTACCATATATGGCTTCAGTATTATTAACAAAATATGTGAAAGTACTTTGTAAGCTTTGTGCAACAACGTGATTGGCCTGTAGTTTTTGCAGTTCATCAGGTTCAACAAGTTCCCCAAATTAGCTTGTTCTACCTCGCTTTCGTAATCCATAAATATCCATGAGACTGGGTAGGTCTTCGCTTTTCGAGCTATATGTCTAGACCACTGCAATGTACCGATATTATTCTCTTAGCGAGATCAACATCAAATATAGTCAAAAGTATATTACGTGGGTGAGTGAACTGAAAATTCAGTTAGGATCCACATCGCACTAGCGCATAATTTAGATTCATGACAGACAGACGTCACGGTAAATGACTCCCGGCTGGATTACACTGGTTCCGCAGCCGTAGGTTGCTGATGGGAGCCGTTTTGTTTAAGCAGGTAGCACCGCATCACGGTGGTTTCCCGTTAGTCCCCATAGTTGTTTCACCGCGACAGTTAGCTCAACATCCAATCCAGTACCTCCGGACCATAACCTATTTTATTTTCTTCTATCTTTCGAATGAAGCTTACTACTAGACATTGCACCAGGCTTGAACGACATAGCACAAAGGGTGATTCACATAAAAAACAGTACTTATTGGCACAAAACTATTTTACAGCAGTTTTAACAAAACCCGTCATTGTTTTTTATCCAAAGACCTTCATGATTCAGCTATGTCCTTCGATCTGTCAACCATCTTGAGCTATGAATCTCACAAAAATTGAAAATATACGAATATACTTGTAATATGGTTAATGATTGCAAAAAAACTAAAATGTATTTTAATATTTAGTCGAAAGAAGCGCGTTCCGTTCAGTCGCCCCAGAGCCATTCAACAAATTCCCATCACCATGACTCTGAATACGATACCGCAAGCGATTTAGAAGGTGTTGATGATGATGACGATTACAATGATGATGATGATGAGGATGATGAAAGCTTAGGGGCTGATGGAGAAGAAGATGATATCGAGAGTGAAAATGGAAGTGTTGTCTTTGATTTAGAGCGGCAACGTGGTGACGGCCAAGAAACTGATTATGCAAAGAAAGTTGACGAAGACAGGAGCAATCCGCAATATATTCCAAAAAGGGGGACATTTTATGAACATGATGACCGAACGGTTGATGATCCGTAATTTGGCAAAAAATATTATATCAAAACATATTTTTTTTCATTTTAATTTAATTCTTAGAGAGGCTAATGTGGACGAAGAAGATGGTGGTGATGGAGATACAACAAAATGTTCAACTCCCACCCTTTCTACAACATCGAAAACGATGAAGAAGTGGCAAGCAGCTTCAGCAATGGATAGATGGTCGCACGATAGATACGATGCCAGCGAGCAAGCTCCGAAATCACGGGCAGAATTAGTATCTGCCTATGGGTAACGCAAATCGAAACCGGTGAGATAAAGAATTAACGTTTATTTCCAGATATGATATTCGCAATGAAGACGGACCACCAAGGGCTCGCCGACGCCGGCGATATGGACGTGGGCCAAGCAAATATGTTCGCAATTGGGAAGATGAAAGTGCGTATATAAAAGCACAAATCCCACAGCGGAAACCACGTCCGGAAGACTTCCCAGCATTGGGAGATAGAAAAGGCAGAAAATCAAGAAGCTTTAGGGAAGAAAAGGAGAACCGCTATGATAAATTTAATGATCGTGCTTCTGGTAGCCAACGAGGCGGAGGTAACAATAATTCTCAAAGAGACGGCAAAGGAGAGCGACGTAATAGCGGTAAAAGTTTTCGCTCCAATCGTCAATCTGTTGAATTTAAGAACCAGAATAAGAATAACCGCATGTCGAATGATATGCAAAATAGGATTCCGCAAAATAGGCAAAATGACAGAGTAGAAAATGCTCGTCATATCGAAGATACGAAATCGCAAGTCGAAAGTGTTAGCTTCACAAACACAAAAGCCGTTTCGAACAATCAGAATGAGCGATACAATAGTCATGAGCTGGTACATATAAATCAAATGGGAAATCATCGCGAACTTAAAGAGAAGATGCCCTCCTTGAATACTTCAAATGTGATGAATAATCGTCCAGCTGCACCGCAAACTTCTCAAATAGCTTCAAGACTGCAAATTCAAGCTCGTAATGATCCAAGTCATGTAGGAAGCGTTCAAATGCATTCGTTAGTAACAGGAAATCAGCCAGACTTGCAGCAATCAGAGGCTGGACGTACTAAAAGATATTCCAGCTTGAGGCAACGCACTCAAAATGACGCCATTGTTGTTTCACAACCTTCACCAATTGATCATCATAGTTTGCAGCAGCAAATTCAATTACATGAACACCAACAACAGCAACAACAACAGCAGCAGCAGCAGCAACAAGCTCAGCATGTTTTGCTACAGGAGCAGCATTTATTGCAGGCCAATTTAATGCAGTTGTATCATACTCAAGAGAACCTTCAGGCACAAATTCAAGGCGTCACTTTACAAAGTATACCTGCCGGCCATCAATCCAAACCTCAATATCAGAATGTTCAGCCACAGTATCAAGCAGCAAGTCCACAGGCTGCTCCAGCCTATTACGCCCCAACAAATGAATACGCTGCACCGCCTCCAGCACCAGCAGCGCAACCACAGTATACTCAACAGCAGCCTGCAACATACTTGCAGCAACAGCCAGCGGCTCCGCAAATTGCTGCTTATAGTGCTCAAAGTCCGCCTCCGGTTCCTCCGCAAAATCAACCAATGTCAACAGCTTTGAATTATGTACAAACACCACAGAATCCGAACCCGCCTGCACCGTATCAAAACTTTTCTGGATATCAGAATTTCAATACCGTTGGCGGGACTACGTATTTTGTTCCCCAACACCAACCTACTCCACGCCCGGTTGTGTTACCTCAAAAAAGACCTACAAATGCCATTCCCATTTTGGCACCACCTACAGATAAATCCAAGCAAAAATTACAAGGCGAAAAGGATGATGATAAAAGTGCATCATCTACAACAGCGGCTGCTAATGCTCCTATTGGTAGTGCCGAAAATATTGATCACATATTAGATAATATGTTTGTGCAAAGACCACCTTTGCAACCTCCGACTAGAAAAAGTTCCTCACCAGCTACCGAGTCTGTAGGAACCTCGACTGGAAATGAAGAAAAATCAACTGCAAATCAGCCAGCTACTACTGCTGCTGCTGCTACCGATAATTCCGGACAAGCGAGATTAGAAGAAGCAGTAAAGGTAGTATTGAAAAAAAATTGAAAATGTTTATTTTAATTAAAATTTTTAGGCTTTAAGTATAACCGATGATACGAAACCACTACCTGCTGTTGAGCCTCAGCAGCCGCAATTAAGCTTGCCACCAGCTGCAAATGCAGCGTCGCCACCAGAAATATCCGAAAAAGAAACTGGGTAATGAATCCAGTTGTAGGCTGTTTTAACAAATTCTTTCACTGAACTTTTTCTATTTCGAGAAAGACCTTCATATTTATCTAGATATTAACACTACTAAGGTCAAATCGTAAGACTTCTTTTATTTTTTATTATCTTTGGTGGATTTTTATTTATTTCATTTCAAAGCGACAAAAATAATTGTAAACTCTAATAAAATTGTTGTATTCTTTTTATTTTTCCACTTATTGCACACTAAAATTTAGCCTAAAGAAATCCGTCATTATGCATGTGTTTAGAACTAATTATGCCTGATATGATTGCATTGCAAATTTAATTATTTTCGTAATAATGAGAGCGATTGATTGGGGCTGTGACTACTTCCTGACGGACTATATGTCACCAAAGCCTTGCGGTTTAGTATAAAAAATAATGTATTTTATAATTTATCCATCATATCCTTTTTTGTATATTTAAAAGTTTAAAGAACTATCATAGGTTTGAGAATTATGAAAAAAATAAATATGATGATAAAATAGATAAAATAATAAAAGATATTGAGATTTAAGAGATTTCTAAGAAGCTCTGTTCTTGTGGCGCTTTTAATCTACTGAGGAAAGTCGTAACGGATGAAGCTTTTATGAAGGTATATTTTAGTATAAGGGGCAGTAGAAGTATTACCTGACGCTGGGGGAAGATGATCAAGTAGCGTTTTACGTAACTTTATGTTAGTGTAACCGTAAGAGACCAACCCCATCGATCGGACTCTTAATCCTCGGCTACGATATGAGCGGCGTGCGGCTAGCGGTGAGCGGCGATTCTGAGTTTTATTTTGTATTGTTTTATATGAAAAACGCTCGTATCCGGCCACGATACGAGCGGGGAGCGTTGAGAGGTAGAGCGGCAATACTAAAGTGCCGCTCGCCGCTAATTCGAGACATTAAATTTTTCTGGTGCCGCTCGTATCGTGGCCGAGGCTTTAGGGTCTGGTACAGGCCCAATGATGGCCGGGATTCCTTGTGCACAGCTACGACATTAATGGAACACCTTGTGTTGGACACAGTGTTTTAAGTGGAAGCACCCTTTAACCCTAGTTTATTTTTAAAATAAATGCATGCAGTGCGGAAGTTCAAAAGTTTGCATTAATTAAACCATTAAAGTGATGGAAATTTATTATAAGTTCATAGCATCAAATGTACTTCATTTAGCTAAACCTAAAATGTCTCAAGATTAATAAGTTTTAATTACTTTTCTCGTAGCCTGTTAATGGCTTGAGCATTTATTTTTCTTGTTTCATAAATAAGAAATAGCAGATAAAACCTCTGAGATTTTAAAATTCTAAATTACTGCGATCACTTAACATTCCAAAAAAATGAATACGTTAATAATTTTAAAAAGCGATATAAAGGTATTAAAAGCGAAGTAATATTTTATCGTCTTTTCTTTTTCTCCTGCTTTCGATTTCTGTGGTGGTTTCTTTTCGGTGCATTTAAAGCCGCAGATATTGTTTCCGAACCCTCTTCCTTGTCTTTTCTGTCCTTATCGTGTAGGCACTGAAAGGAAACAACACGTCACTAAAAGAACTGGCGCAGCATGCAAGTTTAAATTTCTAATACAAAAATTGATGTACTATACTAAATTTTCGAAGTCCTCGCTTATGTGCAAGGCTGATGTTGAGGATGAATTACCTTACGTTCCTGTTTTAAATCATATAGTTTTTGTATCTTGTAGGCCTCAACTTAAGTTCATTTGAGAATATACGCCGAATGCTCGAGTTGGACACATTCAGATTTTTAGCCAACTTTGTTGCGTTCTGACATGGATATCATAGCATTCCAGCCTTCACTTTTCGAATCATTTCTGGAGATAGTTTTTAATGGCCACCTCCATCGCGTTTTGCGATACTGCAAGTGTCATTATAACGCTTGATAGTTCGTACACAAACAGTTTATTCAAGTTTAAATACTAGACCTCACGAACAATAGTGTATTTTTTATGTGGCAGTGCTAAGCTCAGGAATTATCCTTTGTACTACCAGTCCGTTATATCGTTTGTCACGTCATGGTGCAATGTCGAGCAGTAAGCTTGGTACGGGGGTGAATAGGTTATGGGGGGGGGGGTTGAAAAAGGTGGTGATGAACCCTGCGTTTGAACTCTTGGATGTTGTAGAAGCTCGGAAATACTGACTGCGAAAGATTATTCCACAGTCGAGTTGTTCTATTTAGAAACGAATTGCTATCTTGTTGGGTGCACGAAAAGACGGGTTGCAGGTGGTGGTAGTGAGATGAATGGGCTAATATGGTGTTGCGGGTATAAGATTGCCCTGGAGGCAGGAGAGAGTTGATTTCGCTGGAACAGTCGCTATGATAGTAGCGATAAAATTTTGTCAGTACGGGCATTTTCGAGAATTCACCATGGTAGCTACAGGTCGAACCAGAAATTAATCTACCATGTTCGAGAGTTGATTACTTACCATAAGTTACCACTCACCATGTTGGAATATTCACCGATAAGGTAACCAGAGCCTCCTAGTCTCACTACAGGGTGGTGGATGGATAGTGGATTATCTACGACGGCTCAAGGGGTCGATGGTGGAGCAAACGGTTGTGATTTACCAACTAAATACAAGGCAATCACACTATTAAGCATGAATTCCATTTGATGTATTCTTTTTCAATTAGGACGCAGAACGATATGCCTCCCTGGGCTTGCAAACAACTTGGTAGGCTATAGCAGAGAGCAGGCTATAGTTGGTCAAAATATGTCGTCAGTTGCAGCAGTGTGAATTTGGTCACATATGTAGCTTCGAAATAGCAAAGTAGAGGTAAGCTCTTATTGAACTTAAAAGCAATTTTACAAGATTTTATTCCATGCTCTTTCAGGTAAAAATTACAACGAATGATTAAACTAAGGCCCCCCCCCCCCTTCACCAACAGGTGGTAAACTCATTCCATGCACCACATAGATTTTTCTTCTTTTCATAATTTGCAGTTTTATACTATCTTGTTATAACATTCGAACTTGTTTGGTATGTACTTACATGAATACTAGCGCTTCCACAGTTGCCACTAAAAGGAAGAAAGATGCAAGCCCCCAGACAGGCTATCTGAAAGATTGCCCCTACCATTAATCCTATACGGATTATTTTTTCAAAAATGGTTTCGTCCATGTTAATTAAGGAGGTCGCAACTTCATCCATTTTATTCAAATTGTATAATTTAGTTAAGAAGAAATTAGTAGGTTTACCAACTTTGAAAATGTCAATTTTTTTTGCTCCGTTCCATTTTCTTTCGTTTCACTACATTTTTTTGAAACAAATTTGTCTACTGTCAGTTGAATTTGACAATTATTGTCCGGTTATCGATGGCCGTAACATCTCCGCTTGTTGAGAAATTTTTAAAAATTTTTACAGTTAATGAAAATTCAGACAAACTTAATAGTGAAACTATAAATAAAAATGAAGTTCAAGTTAAAGACAAAATAAACAAATCTACCACATATAACACCATTCCAAAATTTTATCATCAAGTTCCTAAGAATGATGGTGTTGCACAGAAATTGCGTGAAGAAGCCCGATCTTTATTTTTGCAGAAACGTAGTAAAGAATTGTTGGATAATAATGAATTGAAAGCCTTGTGGGGTATCCTTGAGAAGAATCAGACACAAACCACTCCTTCTGGGGAGCACCTGGTTGGCTACGATGATTACCTAAAAGTGATTGCTATTGCCGGGGATAAGTGCAAGAGATACCTAACAGCAACATTATTTGCGAGACTGCAGGCACGAAGTGGATATCCTGGAAAAGTGAGCATAATGTCAATATTTAATTACACTTTGAGGAAGGTGTGGATGCAAGAAACCAGAATACGACTATCATTATATGACTACACCGGTCAAGGATATCTTAGAGAAACTGTGAATATTACAATTATTAATGTTTTCTATGTTACATTGTTGCTATTTCCAGGATTTAGACAATTATGTATTAGAACTAATACCCACTTTACCACAACTAAAAGGCCTTGAGCACTCTTTTCATAGTTTTTACGTTTGTACGGCTGTTAGAAAATTTTTCTTTTTCCTCGATCCATTCCGGACTGGCAAGGTGAGAATACTTGATATATTGGCTTGCGGATATCTAGATGAACTTCTTGAGTTGCAAGATGAAGATTTTTCTAAAGAAAGCCAAGAACTGAACTGGTTTTCAGCTACCTCAGCTTTAACAGTATATGGGAACTTCTTAAATCTGGACAAAGATCACAACGGCATGTTAAGCAAGTCAGAGCTATCTGGTTATGGATCTGGAACTCTGACTAGTGTCTTTCTCGATCGTGTTTTTGCCGAATGCCTTACATATGACGGTGAAATGGATTACAAAACATATTTGGATTTTGTTTTAGCTTTAGAAAATCGCCATGAACCTCAAAGTCTGCGTTACTTGTTTAGAATTTTAGATGTTGAACATAGAGGATATTTAACGACATTTACGTTGCATTATTTCTTTAAGGGGATTCAAGAGCAAATTACAGCTCATCAGGCAGATCCTGTAAATTTTGAGGATGTCAAGGATGAGATTTTCGACATGGTAAAGTCGGAAGATCCTACAAAAATTACTTTGAAAGACTTGGTTGCGTGGTAAGTTAATATAATATATTTTCTTTATTGGTTAATTACTTACTATCATCTTTATATTTATTGTAGTGGCCAAGCAAAAACTGTCGTTTCAATATTAATTGAATTTCGAGAATTTTGGGCGTACGAGGATCGGGATTCCATTGTCGTAAAAACTAGTTCAGATGACGTGATTCAAAATGTAGTACAACAGTTATAGGTTTTTTAATTTTTTAAATATGTTTGGAAAACTACCATAGTTTAAATATATCGTATTTTAGCATTTTATATTTCACAATTATATTTTATTTTAATTAATTTATGGCAAGTTTTCCCCATTTCAAGGCAACATTGTTTCTCGGCAGCCTATGGGCTAGGCCGTAGGGTGTTAGCGCATCCGACTGCAACCCCGGAGGCCAGGGCCCGAGCCTTTCGCATTCAATGAGATTGTCTTTTCACTTCTCTTACCTTGTTATCATTCCTTCTTATAAAACATTCGATATGGTTCAATTTACAATTTTGAATCCAAACCCCATACCATCTCTGTACGTGTTATTTAGGGCTCAATTTTATCAACTCTTTTCCTAGAATTTATATATGATCTGCTCTCAATCTCCTC
This sequence comes from Thereva nobilitata, assembly GCA_963855945.1. NCBI lineage: Eukaryota > Metazoa > Arthropoda > Insecta > Diptera > Therevidae > Thereva > Thereva nobilitata. The sequence goes on from OY979694.1 coordinate 234,852,701, forward strand.
CAACACACCTTACAGCTTTGCTTAAGACGGTACTCTGCGTTTGTCTTTTATAATGTCCAAATCAATTAAAAGGGATTCCTTGATCGGGGCTGCATAAATTGATTCGCCTAAACCCCACAAACAAAGTACTGTCTCATTTCTAACAAAACGTACATCAATATTTCTCTTGTTTCAGTTGGCGGTCTTACACTAACGGCCGAACCTGCTCCTAATATCCTAGGAATAAAATAAACAAATGATCTGCGTAGGAATAATCACATATTCCAATTTACTAACAATTAGGTAGCCCTAATAAGGCATCCTGCCGGCTTAATCGGTTAATAACACTAACTACTAATTGCTCCTTTAATCCCTCATGAGACATAGGGCGGAAACAGTTGCCCTCCAGCGGACTCTGTTTTGCGCGACACCTCTCAGCTCTGACCAGGATCTCCCGGTGGCTCGGCCTCTGATAATAGGGTTCTTCTCCACGTTGTTGTAGGTCTTCCGAATCGACGGGATCCTTGCGGATTCCAATCAAGGGCCTGTTTGGCTAGATTCTCGTTTTCGCGTCGCAAGGTATTGCCAACCCAATCCCATTTCCTTCGCCTGATTTGGTCGTCTATCCTTTCTTGGCCGACACGGCGCCATAGTTCCTCATTTGTAATTCTATCATGCCTGCGGATTTTTAGGATACGACGTAGGCATCTGATGATGAAAACTTGTAGGCGCCCTGTGATGAATTGGGTGACTTTCTACAAAAGAACTTCCTTAACGTTGGAGTTGACCAGCCGCAATTTGGTGTTAATTGAGGTCTCCGTTCATCTCCATATGTAAAACAGGCATGTATATGCGCTTCTTCCTTTATTTATTCTGGAACTGACGTCTTCTGCTGTACCGCCGTTTTCGGTAATAATACTACCGAGGTAACAGAATTTATCTACCAGTTCCACGCCACGGTTATTTAGTGCTGTCCGTTCAAGCGTGTTTGCATTTATCCGCATTTCTTTGGTTTTTCGGATTTACCTTAAGCCTGCCGAACTACTTTCGGTTGCCAAATTGTTTAACATGCTTTTGAGGTGCTGATGTCTCTGGGCTAGCAAACAGATATCATCCGCGTAGTCGAAGTCCTTAAGGCGGTCTAACAATCCCCATTGTATGCCACCTGTTCTACTATCTAGAGCGCTGACAAGGATGTCGTTTATTACTATAAGAAATAGTAATAGTAATGTTAGGTCCTCCTTTTTTGGTATTTTGTCTATGATACCTTCCGTCCAATCCTCCGGAAAGGTACAGGTGTTCCATGCTATTTTCAGGATTGGCTGTAGCGCATCTGCTGAGGCTTGAGTCGGCTTTCAACAATTCTGGCGGGATGCCATCTTTTGCAGCTGCTTTACAATTGGCCATTGCATGAATTGCGGTTACTATTTCAGGCTTGGATGGGGCACGAGTGGTGATTCTATTGCTTCATCTGTAGCTGGTGCTATACAGGGCGACACCTGAGCTTAGACTATCATATATAAAAAAACTATCATTAGTGATTTTAAAGGTATTATTTACAATTCGCTTCACATATTTAAATAGCTGGCATATATGTTAGAAAGTTGTTGCTAGAGCAGACATTCTTAATTCTATTAAATCAACAAATATATGGTTAAATTATAGAATAGTCAGGTAATAGCAGCGAACCGGAACCGATCTCTTCACTGTTACATTTCGGTTCAAGTTAAACGGGAGAATAACTTTATCCGAGCTGTAGCCGATCCGGCGCAGAAGAAACCGGGTTGAATATTTTTGCGTATGAAACTGTTGGAAACAAAAACAAAAGTATGAAACAAAACAGAAATGAAACATCAAAATCATCTGAGTTTAAAATTTCTTAAAATGTCACGAATTTAGATTGTCGCCGGAAGAACTTACAAAATTCCATCTTTAATTGCAGAACGTCGAATCTCTCATAGTAAAATTCATAGTATTTGCTCGGGTGATATTAATCAAAATTATTTCGTTAGCTTATGCGGTTGCCATTTTATTGTTTGTAAGTTAAAATGTTCGAAGAAAAAAAAGTATAGTTTACGATCTTCAAGCATTGCGCTTATCGCAAATTTCAATTTAAAATTTAAACAATTTTGGGCGACGACTTCATCTTATGGCAAGTGTTCTTATGAATATAATGTTCAAATTTTCTCATTTAGTTAAAAAAGCAAGTGAACCGATAAATCTAAAAAGTTTATTGAGATTTCAAAAAGCAAAACTCTTTGGAACAAGTAATGCTACGGTTAAATCCAACAAGAAATCAAATAAAAATAAGTTAAATCGAAAGACTAAGAAAAGAATTAATCTTCTGATGGCCTCACAGGTTAATAGCTGTACTTCCTTGAGTCTGGATCCTGACAATGCTGTAAATACTCGCTCAGCGCCGAATTCGCAACTTGCAAGCTCGCCAAAAAAATCGGTATTTTTGTTTTGTTATATATTAAATGTTTTACATTAATGGTAATTTTCAGAATTGGAATTCGAAATTTGTAAGTACTCGTCGTTGGGAAGATGTGAAGATGAATTTTGGACCGAGTCAGGACGTTACGTCTGGTACTCGTAGTAAAGGAAACGGGGCGCCTTTCACTCTTGTATCGTACAACATATTAGCGCAAGGATTATTGGAGCTACACCCTTACTTGTATGAGAACCATAATCCGGAAGCACTTAAATGGGAGTTCAGGCTCACAAAATTGAGTGAGGAGATTCTGTCTCTAAAGCCTGACATCCTTTGTTTGCAAGAAGTCCAACACACCCATTTTGACGAAATTACAAAAAGACTTGAAACGTTAGAATTCGAGCATGTTTACAAAAAGAAACCGAGAAGGCCAGATGGTTGTGCGATATTTTTTAATAAAAATTTATTCACTCTAGCAGAAAGGCAAGGCGTTGAATATTATCAAGGAGTTGAGGTAACATTTAAAAAAAACGTTAAAATGTATAAAAACGTGCCTTTTAGCATTTAGACAGAGACAACGTCGCACTTATCACAAAATTATGCCTAAAATCTGATCCGAATTCATGTTTCATAGTGTCAACTACACATCTACTTTATAATCCACGTCGTCAAGATGTTCGTTTGGCACAGATACAATTACTTTTGGCGGAACTCGATAGGGTTTCTGTGATTGGATTGGATAAAAATAACCAACCAATAAGGCTGCCGATCATATTGACAGGGGATTTTAATTTGCAACCATTCTCAGCACCCTACCGTTTAATAACTACTGGGGATTTGTGTTATTATAATTTAACAAGGCTTACTTTAGAAACACCAAATGACGAATCTTCGGTATTGACCGACTATCAATTTTTACCACCGCGCTTGGGTATTACTGACAATTGTCAGCATGTAGATATTGTCACGAACGACTACTGTGGAACTTCACGAGTAAGTATTACATAATAGAACAAATACAAAAATTCCTATTAAAATTATTGTTTTAGTTGCGAAACACCGAGAACGCAACTGAATGTAAGGGACCGATATCAGAAAAAGAAAATCAAGAATTAGATGAAATTACTTGTAGACAACATCCAGATGCATTCTCTTCTGGAACATTAACACATGATTTAAATTTAGCTAGTGTATATGAGCACAAAAAGGAAGACGGTCAGTGTGGGGGAACAACATTTCAAGAAAAATGGATAACTGTTGATTATATTTTTTATTCTGCACATTTTACACCAAAAGTTTCATCAGTCAGTGAAGGTCAATTACAATTGATTGCAAAATATGCAGTGCCGACCGTAGATGAATGTCACAAAATTGGAAGGATCCCCAGTGCAAATTTAGGTTCTGATCATTTATGCCTTGCCGCAAAATTTCGATTTCAAGGACCAAGTGTTTCGTAATTAAAAAAAAATTGATTAGTTTTTGTTTTTTTTTCTTTGAATTTGTTGTATTTAATTTAGATAACAATTAACTAATAAAGAATTAATTTTTCTACATGTTTTATTTTTTCCATTTTGTGTATGTAACTTTTTTACCTGTCGCGGTTTTGGACTAAGTCAGCCAGATAGATGAGTTGTACATTGTACTTGAGGCGGGCCGAATGTAGGACTTGTAGATTGTAGCCCGGGCTGCGCTTGAAGGAGGAACTTGCATCTCTTGAGTAATTCCAGGCATTGGGATGCTTTTTTTCGAATTGGAATATGTGATCATTCCATCGCAGATCCTTACTTAAGTTATGCATAGCTTGGATCAGCTGTTAGATTAATACGATTCACCACTGAGACAGATGGAAGGTTGGGGCAGGTTTTGTTAGAAACAAGACAGTATTTCGTTTTGAATGCCTTAAATTGGACACGTTTCATGCGGTTGATTAAATTGGATATACATTTACACTCATTTCTTCATTCTTTAGGGGGCGCCTCAGCCTGGCCTGTTTTATTTGGTCTATTGTGCCAACCCCGTCGTTGAAATCCTTCCAGGGGTGGTAGCACGTAAGTTGTTTCAATTGACCTCTTCATACAAAATTTTTTGTAACACGACAACTTACGTGCTACCACCCCTGGCTAAGGCTTTTAATATATCTGGGCACACACCTGGATGGCGAGTATCTCAGCTTGAAAAACGGTGGGGACAGTCCGTATACCAAAAGGCCGTGTTCCCTCTAAAGAGGGGCCTGCCGTGTTGCCTACTTCGGATAATGGCATAAACTGGGGTGGCCCCACAGAAGTCATCTGTTTCCAGTTTTCTATTGAATTTTTCCATTTTTCCCCTGTTTGTTAAAGTCGAGAGTGGCAGGAATTGTATCGGACAATGCCAATATTTGCGCCAGGTTTAGCCAATAGCAGGGAGATGGGCTCCTTCACCTGCAACGTCAGTGACTGTAACAAGTAGTAACAAGATATCATTGACTATGTACAATCGGCATTTTTCGATAACGTTATTTTTGTTGGGATCTGCAGAAATGCACAATTGTGGGCTATTTGGCATTTAGAATATATTTAAGGTTTTAGGGCAAACCTTTGAGGGGTATCATTTTAAATCCACCACGAAAACTGTCGTATATACTTACGATTTTTCTCCCACCGGTCCTACTTATCCAAATTTTCTTATTTAACCTGGACCCGTATTTGGTTTCTCGAGTCGATGGATCGACTCGACAAAAAAATCTTCTCGATTTTCTCCAAGCTTCATATTTGGCATTACGACCAAATCGACAGATAAGCGCTGTCATATTACTCCAAGTGCACCAAACCACGTATATTTAATTAAAAAAGAAACTATTAAAAGTCGATTCTATGCATAAATTGAGCCTTTTAATAAACGTCAAACGTCTTTATCGACACGTAAAGAGACGATAAGGTTGTCGATATCGTGTTGCTAAATGCCAATTTTTATTTATCGACAGGAATCGATATCGAGTCGAGAAACCAACTACGGCCCCTGGCCAAGGCACAAGAGGCATCTCCTGAATTTACATTAATCACCTAGAGAATTTAAGAAAAGCAATTGAAACAACGATTTTAATTATTTTTAATTTTATTAAGCAGATTTGTTACTTGTAGTTTTCTTTTTTAATAAACATTTCTTTTTCACAAATATTTAATGAAAAAAAGGAAGAAACAATTAGTTTTCGTTATGAATATAGACTTTTTTGTATATTTTTTATATAATTTTGCTTAAAGATTAAATATTCTTCAGCTTTAACTACATTCGGTAATTGTTTTTCTTCACAGTGATAACAATAAGAAAGCTCTTTCCATTCAAAAGAAAAAAAACTAAAAAGAAATCCTTCAATAGAAAACAAAAAAATCCTTTTAAACATAACAAAAAAACTGAAGAACCAACTAAAATATAAAAAATTAATTTAAATTAATACAACATTATTACAGATCTACATAAAAAGATTTCTGTTGACTTAAAATTATGACTTTTTTAGTACTTTAATTTCTATTAGAAAAGATTATTAATAAATATTAAAAATAAAAAATTAATATAGCATAAAAATTATTAATTTTTTCAATGTTTAACTGAGATATAAGTTTTCTGTTTTTAGTTTGAGTGACATGGAAGTATTTTGTGTTCTTTATATTGCAATTTAATTAATTATTTATTTATTTTTTACCTAAAATGAAAAGAAAATAATTGGCAAAATTATTCGGGCATTTTATAATTATTATTTATATATATTTTTATATTCATGCAATTTTGTCGTAGAAAAAACTGGCGATTTCTTTTCTACAAGAAAATTGAATGTTTTTTTGTTCTTGGATTTTGTTTTTTTTTGTAATTTTTTACTTACGCTTATTTATTTCGTGTCTTTTTTTCTTTACGTTTTATTACTTTCACGTTTTTGCTTAAAAAATATTTAAGTATAAAATTTTTTTGTTTCTTTTTTTTAATTATATGAATTAATTAATTGGTTTAGTTAACTAAATTTATTTACAGCGCTTTTAAATATTTTCTTGAAGCAAATATAATTTTTTTTGGAATTACTTTTTTTTAACTTTTTAAAGTTGAACTTTTTTCGTATAATTTGATAAGTTTTTGACTAATTTTTTTTTATTTTTGATATTTTTGTAGTGTGAGTTAAGTCCGTAAGAATTTCCTTGTCCTTATTTACTTCTTTTCTATACAAAATCAATTAAATGTAAACCAATGACATTTTGTATTAAAATATACAAAGAAAATTTCTATCTTACTTAAGAAAAAAATATAAATGAAAATTAAAATTAAATTTTAAACAGTTGAAGTCTCGGTGTTAGTTTAAAGTAAAGCTCGATTTATAATAAAAAAATCGATGAAATTATAAAACATTCGTATCCGCAATAGCGAATTTCTTCCTTCATTGTTATTAGTTTGAGCTTTTGTTACTGTTTTTTTAAATTTTCCTTCTGTATTTTTAAAGTCTGAAAGGTTCTCTTTGTTGAGTTGGCGTTGTTCCACGAGAATTACGTCCTGGTGGATTTTTTGGTGGTGGTTCCATTGATGATTTTCTCGGTGTTTGCATCCCTGATGGTGTTGAGCTGCCACTTACGTTACGCCTACGAAATAATTAAAGCAAATAGATTAGAAGTTGTATACAGACTGTAGAATAAAACATAAGCTAAAACCACACAATAAAAAAGCTTTTGTTTTTATAAAATATAAAATCTAAGCGTACTTTAACTTAATGCAAAAAAAACTATAAAACATTTTTCCTTAAAAATAATTTCGATATTATTTCTTAAAAAATAATAATCATCAAAACAAAGGTATCATCGTTTGCCTGCTGTTACTTGCATACTTCTTCTTAAACAATTTTCGATTGTGAAGATCTTCTTTTAGCAAGACATATTTTTTGTTCGTAGGTTTATATTCGCAGAATGAAGGATGGCCCATCTTATCAGTTGATTTGCTACTCCTGAGTGCGAAGGGTAATTCTTCAATAGTGTTGTTCTACTGATGAACAAAACAGGCTAACGACAACGACGGGCATTCCTACCGTGGCTTAAAGAATAGATGGTGGAGCAACATTTTTGGTACTTTGTCTAACCACGCCAAGGTGGTTTTATAAGCCCCAAATGAGACAGTTGTATTCGAGAACAGGCCGAATGTAGATTTGTATTTTACAGCACGGGCCGATGGCTGGAGGGGGAACTTGTACTTCTTAAGACTGGGATGGTTGTTCGGCAGTTCGGAATATGTGGTCATTCCATCGCATGTCTTTGCCTAATTTTACGCCTAAGATGTTAGGGATGGGTCAGCCATTAGTTCTACATCATCCACTGACACGGATAGAAAGAGATGCACGTTTTATTGGAAATAAGACAGTACATCGTTTTGGAAGCATTGATTCTTGCGGCCCCAATCGAGAATTAGTTCAGTGTTCTTGTTGATTGAGTCCAAGCCAGGATCTTGCATGTGCTTGTCTTGAATTATCGAAACCGTATGAATAGCGCAACAAAGTACTGTCATCAGTGAAGCTGTGAAGTGGATTGGAAGGTATTGAGAGTATCTTATCTTTATAAATATAAGAAATAGAAAAGGTGACAGAATTGACCTCTTCAATTCAATAATTTACAATACTCAGATTGGCGGGTTTTTGAAAGATAAATAATTGCGATAGAATATAATATTAAGCAGAAAAAGAAGTTTTTTGCTATATTTTTTTAGTTGTGCTTAAAAATGCTTGGCCAACTCTTTTAAAACTGCAATAAGATGAAAAGTATGGAGGAAGGTTTTATTTATACTTCTTAATTTCCTATACCTTAATTAAAGTGGGCACAAATCGTTGATAGTAACAAATTGTTGCAAAATATAAAATTATTAATTGGCTTATGGCAGCTGAAATAAAATCGGACACGTAATTATGATGCAATATAAGAAAAGCAAAAATAATTCAACGAAAACCGAACGCAAAAATTAAACTCAACTGTTCTACTCTTACTTTACCCAGAACTGCTCAAGTTAAAGCTGTTCGTCGTAGAGCTGGAAGCACTCGACGGAGATGGAACAGATTTATCATATGATGGTAGCCTTACCGGTATCCTCGAGCGGCTTGTTTTAATAAATTTTATACGTTTTAAAATTTGTTTATGCTATATTTATTATATAATAAAATTTTATGATTTTCTTCAACCATAATTTTGGTCGTTTTTTTAAAAACATGCAGTTTTATGTACATATATCGGCGTAATAAAAAAAATATTATACTTTATAATAACTAGTATTAAAATAGGAGTAGGCTAAGATACAAAAGTGAAAGAAATCAAGTAATGAAAATGTTTATGTTTTTTACCTAGTTTTAAAACCACTTAATGCTGGTATGCTGGATGATCTACTGATTCCGCCGTTGCTGATTATTTATATTCCAAATTTCATAGAGTTCAATATTTTGGTTGATGAGCAATTAAGATTTATGTGTGCATGATTTTGTTAAGATTTGATATTCGCCAATTGCATGAGTTAATTGTTTTTGAAATGTAAAATGCAATACGGTAAGTAAATTTGAAATGAATGAAAATACATAAATAAATTGCGCTTGCAAGGTATTAAAATTAAAAATTTATCAAGATGCGATATATTAAAATTGTTGATGAATTCAAGTTGAATAAGAAATAGAATGCTTAAATAAAGGCAATTCAATTGAGATCTTTTGGAACTCACCTTGTGGGTGCGGGACTAGCTGAGCCTGAAGTGGTTTTTCGTGTTCCATTCGTTCGTGTTGCTGCCGAACCAACGGACAATTTTGATGGGCGCGGTGTGGTCCCACTAGCCGATGTTGTTGTTGTTGTATTGATTGATCGTCGTTGTGGAATGCGTGAAGGCGTTTCATCTTAAAAGGGAGAAAGTATGATTCGTATGCCTTTTCTCCACTGATAAATTTTAGGTGTTTGTATGTTTTGCACTATTAAATGGACTTATATCGCTTTTATTAAAATGATCGGACTGCTTTTTTAAGGATTCAACAGTATATGAACAAGGAGTATAAATTAAATCATTATTGCTTCTCGGTTTGAAATTTGTTCGGTATTTAACATAAAAACTGTTTAATAATTGCTCAAAATAGATTATACGTAATTGCTTAAGGCAAAAGTTTTAGAAAATAGAATATAATTGGTGGCAAGTGATCATTTAAAGGATAATGTAATATTGTATAAGAAAGGATGCCTTCAATTTCAATACACAATTTTATTTTTAATCATACCTGTGCTATCAAGGGAAAGTGTTGATCCATGTCTAGAAGGTGGTTTTGATCCTTGTCTGCTGGCAGGTCTAGAGTTCGGTTTGGAGCCTCCTCTAGATCCACCGGGCGTTAATGCTGGTGTTCTGGTACTATAAGAAACTTTACGGGGTGTATACCGTCCAGCAGTACCTAAACTACTCTCGTTATCACTAAGCGAATCGGGTGTTGAGGCCGATAACGATGATCGTGATGGCCGTGACATGGCAACTGATCTCTGTGATCGCTCCCGAACCTGATATTTATATATTAATTTTTAATTTTTTATCTTAATGTTAATAAAATTTACTAAAGAAGAAATAACTTACATTTTGCTTTTTAAAAATTTTAATGAAATACATTTGGTGTTTTATTTTATTAAATATGGTTGATGTAAAACTTACCCAATGCGTCGAGGGATGACAGTGCGGTGCATGTGGGCTCAAAGGTACTGATCGGCTGTTATTGCTCCGAACAAATACAGTACCTCCAGCTCCCATATGGAGGGGAAATGCACAAGGAATTTGCTCCTGTGCACGCAGTCTTTCAAAAATTGGCATTAATTCTGCCAAATGCTCATCAACTAATTAAACGGAATTTAAAATCAAATTAGTTTTTAAATATTTTTTTAAGAAGCGACGTTTCCCACCGGAAGTAAATGATCATTTAAGCGCATACGTTGTCACAGACATATGTTTTCTTATTTGTGCCTTTTTTAAATGGAACACAAATCATGCAGGACCGTTAACTTTTTTTAATTTTTTAATCGTTTTATACTGAAGTATTTACATGGGATTTGTAAAAGCAAAGGGGGCGGCGGCACGATAAAGACGAAATATTATGACGAACATTTGCATGGTCCAAGATCCGATTTGACTTTAACACTTACACCTGTGTTTTTAGAAATAATAAACATATATAGAACGTTTGTCCAGTTGTAGCAAATTAGTCTGTCAGGGAGTGACTTATATTTAAACTTTAAGCAAGTTTTATTATTTTATTTGCTAACAACGGACATGGTTGCTTTCGAAATTCTCATTGGATGTAAAATATAGTAAAAACATAGCCAAACATAGAATAATCACAATAAAAAATAACATAATAAAAATAATAATGCGGTGTTTTGTATTTAACCGTAAAAAATAGTAAAAAAACACATTTAGGAGGGAAATTGCAAGCAAAGACTGCGTAGAATGAAAGTTGTAAAATATAAAATATGTTAAATTTAATAAGCGAATTAAAATACATACATAGATCAACTAACTACAATTTTGGAATCGTTTTTTGTTTTACTTTTTTCTATTTTCAAATAGACTTGGGAAAAAAATATGTGAGCACAAACAAACTTTTACAAACAATTACATTTTCTATATGGAAACAATGCAGGAATAAGAGAAAATGTATTAATAGTCCTTATGCAAAGTAAATTATTTTGATTCATTCAGTTTATGTTAACGCACCATGATTGCAAACTGAAAGTCGATGTCAAAGAATTGCATTTGAATTATGAGTTTTGTTCTAGATATATGAGTTTAAAACCTCAACTATCCTTACAATCAACAAATCCCCTCTTGAATTAAAGATACTTCGTTATTTTCTAAGAGTAGTAGTGCAGACTCTGTAATGTAAGGAATGTTGAATGGAAAATCTCGTATGAATAACGCCAAAAACTTGAGAAACTTGAGCGCATATGGCGAAATGGCAATTAACAATGCGTATGGATAAGATTCACTTGTGCATATTAATTTGGTAAAGTTATTTGAACAGTGATTACCAAGTATAATTTAAAAAGCACAGATCGGCAACAGATCAGATTTTCATAATGACATAAATACTTGAAAAATGCTGAGAAGAAAGCATTGATATACCCTTCTTTTTGTAAACTACAGAAATGCTTATGACCTACTTTATAAAAGAGAGCGCTGTGGAGCAACTTGACCGAAATGAGTTTCCCGAAAAAGTTAATAGAACTGTGCAAAATGACGACAGAAAAGTATAAGACACAAATGAGAATTAAAGCTTGTAATTCAATAAACTTCGCTCCAGAAACAGGTCTGCGACAAAGTGATGCGATCTCACCAAACTTTTTAACATTACTTGGGAAGCAATAATGAGAAAGCAGAACTTAATGGAGCCAAATAGCATCTTCATAAGAAACATTCAGATTCTAGCCTTCGCAGATGACATAGTCATAATTGGACGCAAAGCGCAAGACGTAAAGGAAACCTTTCCAAGAATTGCAGAAAGCTCAGCAAAGTTCAAACTGAGAGTAAATGACACGAAAGCAAAGTACATGTTTGTATCACAAAGAGAACACTGATTAGGACGAAGCATCAGTATTAACGATCATAGAATGGAAATTGTCGTTAACTTTATATATTTAGATACAATGCTTAAAATAAGTTAAAGGACCAAATTCCTATGTCTATACGCATCGTAGCCGCAAATAAAATTTATTTCGCGCTAGTCTCATTTCTATAGAGCCAAGAATCTCAAGACAATGCGAAGTGAGAATATGTAAACCATTAATTAATCCGGGTCTTAGGCTTGGATATAGACCAAACAAACAAAGGAAAATCCTAAGAAGAATATTTGACGAAGAGCTTGAACAAATGTATGACGAAATAAATATAGTTAAATAGATAAAATTGAGTAGGCTACGACGGCTCTCTAAAGAAAGAATGCTAGCCAAGACCACTAGGAAAAGGCGTAGGGCGACCAAGAAATAGGTGGATGGATGACGTGCTAGAAGATATACGAAAACTTCGAATAACAAACTGGAGAGAACTAACAAGACGTAGAGACCATTGGAACAAGCGACTTCAAGAGGTCAGAGTCCTACAAGGACTGTAACGCTATTTTAGAAGAGATTTGAACAGTGTATGCTTTCCGATCCACTTTTGTAGTGCGTATATGTTATTCACTGCCTATGGAGACCCCAATTTCGAGACTTTCATATTTTTGGCATTAATTCCATTCCTTCAAAAGCATTAAATATTGCTTCATTTTAAAAAATTTAACGCGAATGAGAAGCCTCATATATTTTGTAGTCGGCTATCTCTGGTAGCTAGTTTCAGTCGAAAGAAAGTAGAAAAAAGTATGAATGATTTGACCATAATTCCTGGTGCCGGTTTCATCGCGAAAAGAGTGGCAGAAGAAATTTTGTGATGAAGAAAGACATTAACGAAAGAATAATAACTAGGGGGGAAAAGTGTAAAGGCGATGGACAATGCCTCTTGTGTGCTGGAACTCACGATCTCTGAAAACGCTTCCTTTTTGTGATTATGAACATTATTATACATATGTATAATCAAACATTCTTAAATAAACGTTGCGATTTTTCTGTAAAACATAATTATTTAGTCATGTTATGGGTCAAGTTATAGCCTTTCCGTCGATCTTATACCAAACTGGAAGTCCCGAGAATGCGCCTTAAAACCGCGCTCACAGCGAAACTAACACTGAATATTTTTTTAAATAAATCCTTATCACAATTGGAACCTAAATTAACACAATGCCAATATGACAAAAAGAGAAAATTGCTACTATTCTGATAAAGATGAACTGTTAACACTCAGTGATATTATCGAGCATTTGAATAACCTGACAAGTTACTGATATTATCTTCTCGTTCTCTTCTTCTCTTCTCTTTGTTTTTTTTATTAAAGTTTAAGGTTATAACCTTTCGAATTCTCAGAAACCAATCAAATTCTTTTGTAATTTACCATCCTAAAATATATGGTTACAGGAAATTGTACAAATACAAATAACTTGCAGTTAATTTTGTCAAAAATAAAGTATTCAAGTTTTATAATTTGTTATTGATAGTATTTTTTTTTAAATTTTTATAGTTATTTTAAGATTTACCAAAAAACTAATACTCATAGCGTATACACAATATGATAGTTCCTTTTGCGCAACCTAAATGTAAAAGATGTGAAAAAGTAATAACATTTTACCAGGCCCTTTCACCCGTAGAAAAATATTCTTTACAGATATTTTAAAAAAATTGTTTTTGTGCAGTTGGTTGTTTTTTTGTGTGCGTAGAAAGCAAATCTGTTTACAGTACTTTTTGTACAAGTTTATATGCCTTGTTATTTTGGAGTAGTGTAAACAGTGTATGTTGATGTATATACACTACAAAAGAATAGAAAATAACACACCAAAAAGAGTCAATAAAAAATAATTAAACAACTTAAAACATCTAAAAAAAATCATGCTTTTGGGATTTTTTATTTAAAATGTCGATAATAAAAAAACACCACAAAACGATGGATAAAATCCACAAAGTAGCAAGACTTTACCTCTAGAAAATCATACCTACTGTTTCTTTGTTGGGCGCCCAAATTGTACGCCTTGGGATCTTCCTCAGAGCTTTCATTTACTTACAGTAATGAACATTTAATGAATAAATAAAAGTAGCTAACAAAATGGTGCATTTCAAAATGTAAGAAATTCTCTTTTAAAAACTAACAACAAAGAAATGTGCAATTAGTTCAAAACAGAAATAGTTTTACCTTCGTAATTGGACCTTGACCAGTCGTCATGAAAGATGGGGCGCCAGCTCCATTCTGATGATGCTGCGAGGCTGCCGAAAGTCTTGGTCTGAAAGCTGCCATACTTTGCGATACTCCGTCAGCAAGGATAAAGTTTTCGCGCAGCTCAATATTTGTGCGTCCCTTAGCTGTTTTGTTTTTTGTTTTTTTATTTGTACAGTGAACATTAACCATATGACGTCATCAATCCAAAAATATTCATGTCCAAATTTTACGTTCGATGATTGGCCATTTTCATCCATAGTTGTCGTTGGTGTTGATGATTGTTTTTTTCATATCGTTTGCATGAGTACAGAAAAGAGGAGGAAAAAGACAAAGGATTTCAAAACACAATACAGGACAAGGATTTTAAGGTGGAAATTATTAATAATTTACAAAAACAAAATCATGTTAATTTTGAAAAATTTTGGAGGAATATTATTATTATGAAAAGATTTTCCATAGGATTTTGTATGTTGTTGGAGTTGAAAGGTGGAGGAAGAAACAAAAAATAACAAAACATAAGATCTTAGATAACAAATAAAAAATAAAAAAAATAATCTTAAAAGTAGCCTAAATTATTTTTTATTTTAATTACGAAAAGGAAAATCTAAAACCAAAATTTACATGTGCGTGTGACTTTTTCACTCAATCCATTCTACTATTCTAATAATTTAAATAAACAAAACAAAAAACAATTTTGTGATGGTGAAATTTACCCTTATTTTTATGCAAATACTTGTTCATATATCGCGCGTTTTTGAAAGCATAGAAAGTTGACATACTAGCCTGAGGCCATACAATCAACGAAACGGAAGTGGAATGTCAACAAAAAGAGAAGATTGGGACTTGGTAGATGTAATATTATATGGTGAAACCAAAAACATATACGTAAGACGATCTTGGAATTGATCTGGCTTAAAATAGCACACATAAATACGGCAATATAAATAAAGCAATCACTGTATACGACCAATGCGTTATGTCGTTGGTCAATTAATGGTGCTGGTAACAAAGCTCAGCTCGAAAGATAGATTAGATATGAGGATATGTTGAAGGAGAGAAGCGGATTGTTGAAGGAGATGTTGAACTTTTTGGTTTTTTTAGGCGGTAGTTCTAAGCTCAGGAATCCAACGGTCCACCATGTCGTTGCTCTCGTCATGATGGGACGTCCAGTAGTAAACTTAGTGCGAAGGATAGAAAAGGTTTGGACTATGAGAACTCATGAGGGTGCAGAAAAAGAGCGGGTGATAAAATCACCTTTGGTAGATTCCGGCAGAGATTGTGTGCGGCTGAGATTTGACGCCATCCAATACTACCTTGATTGAACGGCCGAAAAGAAAACTCTTGTTCCCCAATCAAGTTGAATGATTGCTTTCAATAATGATCTATTATATGATTGGGACCACTAGTCCATTAAACTGAATTTCATGCTATGTAGTAGAAATCGGAGTACAGAGACGATCAAAAATTATACCTTTTTCGCATAAGCTTAAATGCCGAAACTCTTAATTTCATAAAAGAAAATGTTAGCTAAATGTTAGCGTGTTTCTAAAGCAGCAAGTAGTTCCTCAACGTTTTCTCCCTGACCAGTTTCAGAAGCCGTACGCGCAAAACCTCTGGTCATTATAGGAGAAGGATTGTGTGATGAAGTGGGTTTGATGAAGTTCAATTTGTTGCTATTTACTTAGAGTGGCTGTAGCCAATATATTATAATTACAAGATCGAAAAAAACAAAAGAAAAGTAATTTTACAAATATTTGCATAAAAATGTATCCTTATTTATGTACACCAAAAATAACAAAAGCCAAAATAAAAAACAATTACACAACATCCCAAAAAAGCCCAAAAAAATCACACCAACTACTTACGTACATTCCGAATGAAATGCAAAAACAAATTACTTTCGCATTTCTTCGGAATGCAACTGTGTTTTGCTGCTTCAGATTTTTGTCCTTACTTAATTAAATATGTTTTTTTTCGTTCTTTTAATTTGCGAAACTTATAAACTAACTGAAAAACATACCACAACATCTAAAGCAAAAAAATATTTTTTTTTTACATAAAATTTTGTCTACAGTTTTTTTTACGAATCTCACGCGATTCAGTTTATAGAGAATTATTATTATTTCGATTAAATATAACTAGTAAGGTAAAAATATAACAAAAAAAATTAATTATTTAATAAAAAAAACTCTCTAATCACTGAAACACATTCAAATCTCCCTACTAAAAGTGCTGATAACTAAAAATTATTAAAAAACACGAATAGATGCCAAAATCATAAAAACCAAAAATGTGTTGTATGTACAAATTATAATCGCGTATGTGTTTTATTTCTGGTGTAAAAAGTTAGTAAATTTATGAATAAAATACAGTTATTATAAACAATTTAATAAGCAATGAATAAACACAAAAGGTAGTTTTTTATATTAGAAAAGTTTTAGTAGTTAGAAAGGAGGGCAAAAGCAATTAAAGGACACAAAAGGCCATATATTTGAATAAATTAAAAACCTCGCCAAAAAACGCAATTTTTAAGCAAAACCCGTTTCTTATCTTCAGTTATTTACAATAGATATATATTTGACAGGTCAACTGTATTTATACATTTTTTATTTAACATTTTTAAATTTCTATACAGATCTAGAAACATCTTTCGCGGTATTTACAGATAAAAATGTTTAAATAACATCGTTTAAAATTTTGGAATCACAGTTGTTCTATTTTTCATGTATGTATATAACCAAAAATGTAGTAGCTATGGTAATTTGACAATTCTTTTGTGCGCTACTAAACTAATACTTTTAAGAGAATAGCTAACTGTTAATTTGAGTTAAGGATCCTAGGTAACAATGCTTAAATCAAATAACTATCGTTTCGGGATTATTATTCTGTCAACACCGCTTTTGGCAAGTTTTAACAGTAGAATCTGAACTAAAAAGGGAATAATTTTTGGAACAAATCGTTGAATGAACACTCCTTTGTGGAACAATTCATTGTATGATTCTTTCACGAATTTTACAGATTAAGTTGAAAGTGCGCAAAACTATTAAGCAGTTAACTATCACAGGATATTTCTTTTTATTTTTCAGTGTTTAAGCACGCGTAACGTTTAATTAATGTCGTCAAGTCGAAAAAGTATACCCTTTAATTAATAACTAAACTACAATATAAATAGAAATTATCTGGGCTCTGTATATCGTACAGACGCATTCTGCTTTTAAATGTAGCTTATAAAATATTCTCGATATACACACACACTTACAGTACCAATATGAAAGAATAATTGGCAATTACCAGTGCGGATTCAGGAAACAAAGTCAGCTACCGATCACATATTTTCATTTCGAGAAGCAATTGAGAAGAGGAAAGAATTTAACATAGAGACCCACCTCTTCTTCATTGACTTTAAAACAGCATATGATCTTTCGCTACGACTCAAAAGTTACTAAGTAATGGTGGAACTGAACTTTATCAATTAATCCAGCTCTCTAAAACCTCATTGAGTCGAGGGACAAAATATAACAATTACGGGTTCACTTACTAAATTAGCAAAGACAACAACAAAGGGGCGGAAATTAAAAGAAGTTTGCTGCTAGTGAACAAAACATACTACAGTATTCTGAAATATTGTAAGTCAAAAATAATAAGCAGAAGTATAAAATTTAAATTATACGAAACTGTAATGAAACAAGTACTCATGTACGGATCGAAGCATGGAAGCTTACTAGATATGACGAGCATGTGCTTGGAAGTTGCGAGAGAAAAATTCTTCGCAGGATCCCAGGCGCAGTAAATGAAGAGAGTGTCTGGAGAAGAAGATACAATCACGTGTTGTTCCAAATATACAAAAAACCTGACATAACCGAAAGCATTAGATCTCACGCCTACGCTGGATAGGACATGTAAAGAAAATGCCTGAAGAAGCGCCCCGAAAAATCCTGTTCCTCCAAACGCCAAGGAAGAAGGCCACAAGGAAACCGAGGAAGAGATATAAAGACGACATAGAAATGGACTTACGCCCAATTGGGATCACCGCCATAAACTACAATACGCCTCTGCTTGAAAGGATTTCTCCTTTAATTAGTAGCTGATGTTTTGGATTAGAAAAACTTGCCGCGGTTTTGTACTTGTTAATAACGTTTTGAATTCATTTAAGACGCTACAATCAAATAAGGTTGCAGGCGTAAGTAAACGTGGAACAATTATAGAGAAGATATATGTAGAAAAAAAAAATTATCTAGTTTGACAATTTTTAAAGTTAAAGAAAGTGCCAAATAATTGTTCGACTTGATTTACTGAGGACATTCAATTTCCCAATGAACTTAACTATAGTTTGCTGCACGTGTATTATGCATACAAACTCTGGAAACTATTGTTAAGGACAATTCCAGCTTCTAGTGCTTTGTGAATGTCGAATACTAGTTTTTTAGTACATTGTATAAAACAAGCTACTATTCAATATCAGTTAAAATAGTCTATCTTACTGCGAATACTACAACTAACCATGCATTTTTAAAAGAAAATCGTTCAAATATTTTGAACCAATAACTGAGAAACAATAATCTACTACTGTTGGTCGTTTAATAAAAGGAAATCAGCTTTACTGGAGTAGAAACTACTATTTTTGTTGCTACACTTGTGGCTATATCCTTTTGGTAACTTAATATCATTATTTGAATTTGTTGATAATAATTCATTTAATGTCTGCTTACATAAGGGACAGCATGCTTCATGTTGGGTTGGATCATTCGGATTTGGCAATGGCAAAACCAAGGCCACTGAAGAAACATTTCACAACAAATAGATTATTTGAAAAGAAGAAAATAATAAAAAAATGATTGGACACAAAGAAATTGAAATCAAGTAAAACAAAAGTGAACATGCAAATGGATTTTTTGTTTAAAAGGTTGATTTCAAAATTTTTTAATTATTGAGAATCCACACGCACATAAAAATACAGAGACAAATTATATTTATATTAAATTAAATAAATAATTTAGATATCAGAAGGATAAAATAAGGTTGGTTCCAAATTGTTGAATTTCAGGAATAGAAAACAAAAGTAATAATAAAATAATATAAAAACGAGAGGTAAAAGAAGAGAAAAACTTCGTTAGTTTAGATAAAACGTGAATTTTAATATTTTTATAAACGATTTAGATAACTGATTTGTGCTTCTTACTGTTTGTTTGTTTTAACTGAATTGGTGATTTTCAAATATTTTAAATTAAAAATATTTAAAAATGATTATTTGTTTTAAGAAATAACATAAATGCGTGGAGTGATCAAGAATGATTAAACGAACTAAAAATGTTGCCTTCGTGAAACAGCAATAAGAAGAGATAAATGTCGAACATCATCGAAATATGATCAATTTTATTATAATTTAATTCAATAAGTTCGTTATGTACTACACATTAACGAAGTTATCTAATTATTATATAAAGTATATGGCATAGCATCATACGGAAAATAAATTAAACTTGATGTCTGAACCTGTTGAATACTTTTGAACCTTTATTGAGAAAGCAGAAACTGAAGTCCTCCTCTTGAACAATACATGAACTTTCTAGTTCTTGTGAGAACTGACCAAAAGTTAACACTGTAAGTTTAAAGGTCCACGAAACTTACAGAAATAAAAATATTCTGATTAGTTTGAAGATTTCTGGTAAATTTCAGAATTTAAAATCTAATCATGAGTTTTAAAGACATGTAATTGAGCTTTGCAATAAAGGTTGAATACGCATCATATTTATAAATTACTTTTGTTATGCTGCATTTTTTATAATCTTGTATTACGTATTCTGAATCTCTTGGCATTATGAAACTATGTAGAAATTATGTTTCATATAATTTCCAATGCAATGATTTATTTTTGTAAAAGGCCTTTTATAAATCATTTTAAATATAAAGAATCGCATCATTTACAGCAGAAGCGACAAATCGTATTCACAATTTAAATATACAGCGGCGCTACTACACTTATACGTTGATTAACCTACTTAGTGGTTGGCAGTGAGTAAAATTTTAAAATAAAAGCTAAATTAGAAACGCATTCTAAATATGGAATGTGTGTTTATGGTGGATACAGTTAATTTCTAAGAACATAATGTGTTGTGTTAATGTATAAGGCAAAGGCATAGAATTAACTAGAAATTGCACAGTTTAAAAGCAGTGGTTATTCACTATTTTTATTTATTACGGTTTAATTCATTGAAGTTTTATTTTCATACGATTAAAAATTACTATCTTGTGAATCGTTAAAAAATTATGTAGAAAACGAAATTAATCATATCATAAATTCATTTTTTTTTTGTAAATAATGATTATAAATTTATATTTTATTTTTGATGAAGTACAGTTAAAGTGAAAAATTAAATGACCATTTCCTTCGGAGGGGAAGTAGTTGTGTATTATTATATTAATAATGCGAATAGACAATGAATATTATATTTATTTATGTTTTAGAATTTTAATTATGTTTTTTTGGGTTTATGTGTATCTTATTCAATAACGTTCTTGTTTTTTCTTTTATTTCAAATTTAAATTTGGCATCATATGTCTATCGCTATATTGAATAAATGTTACTAAGATTGAAACTAAACTTAGTACTACTCTATAGATTTACTGTGTATATTAAAATTAACTTAAAATAACACTCACCTCTGCAAGGATCGTTCTTCTGTAAGAACTCATCTAATGCAACCCATCCTCCTCCGACACGCACCATTACAGTGCTTCGAAGTATACGCACCAATCGGAGTTTTTGTGAGTCACCAAACTAAAAAGATACATTAGTTTTTACTTAGTTACGTATATTTAATTGATATGAGTATTGCTTTAATAGTAATGACTTTTAACTTACCCTATATTTACCCTCTCCAACTTGGAATACTCTAAACTTCTGTCGACATGTACACAACATAACCAATCTCTTCACTTCATCGTGAATTTTATCGGCATCGTTTGCTGGTTTACGTTCTTGCCAATCTGGCCGGAGAGCTGCTATAAATTCTTGCCAATCAATAAGGCCTTCGCCATTACGATCGAAAAGATCAGCTACAGCTCCCATTTCCATTCTTGAAGTGTCAAATTCTAAAATTTAAAAAATGTTTTGATTTAAAAAAATGGCAATGTATTGTGATTATTTCAAGACATGATTCCCTAGTACGACGGTGTAATTAATGCTTGCATCCTGTTATAAAAGAACAATCTAATAATTCAGGATAAGTTTAGTAAAAGGCTGCGAAATCAGTTGTTATATGAATTCAATTTCAATATAAACATTAATTCGCAAATATTTCGATCACTTCGTTTCTACGTCTATTTAAAAACATGTTCATGTGCATGGGAGCACACAAAAGATCTTCCAGCAAATGTATTTGATTAATGTAGTAAAACGAAAATTTCTACAGTACTTACTAGTATTTATTATTCCGTCAATGAACACATCCCGTGGTATTAATCCATTATTATCTTTATCCATTTTTCTGAATAAGTCTGTCAGGCGTGATTTTTTGTGATTCATAAACTTGAGGAACTAAAATTGTTAAAAAATAAATTTAAGACACAAATACATCTTGCTTAAAACGCAATTTTAAATACCCTCTTTCTCCAATCATCCCAGCTAAACTTGCGAACCCTCT
The DNA here is from genome assembly GCA_963855945.1 of Thereva nobilitata. Taxonomy (NCBI): domain Eukaryota; kingdom Metazoa; phylum Arthropoda; class Insecta; order Diptera; family Therevidae; genus Thereva; species Thereva nobilitata. The sequence goes on from OY979694.1 coordinate 234,874,556, forward strand.
CTACATCCTGAAGGTACATGAGATGATCATGTAGGCGACGTTGTCGTTCCCATGCCAACATCCAGACATGGCGCCACTTATCCCAAAGAAGTTTGGCACGAATAGATCGGAATTCAGTTTCAGGAGCAGTGCTATATTTTTGTAAAATTTAAATAAAATTATAATTTTGTTTTCATAAAAATGTTTCTATTATACTTTTATAATTATTACTACAAAAAGTCCCTCTACAAACAACAAAAATTTTGAAAAATTCGTTTTCCACTACATAAACGTAAACATTGCATTCTTATTTCTTACCTTGGTGAGAACCTTGGCCCATAGTGTGGCAGACGATCCCTGTCTGGTGAATCACGACTAGGGCTCACACGACTGTATGAAAATGAAAACACAAAAAACAAAAAAAAATTGTTACTAAGAGGACGTCACATGCGGTTTTTATAAAAATCCATAAAACTTTAAAAACATTTTAAAAAGCAAACAATTAAATGACTTTACATAAAAATAATGAACAAGAAAAAATAGTAACCTTGTTCTGCGTGAGTTGAGTCCTGTATCACGTGATCCTTTAAAGCTGGACAAACACAAAAAATATATAAAAATTGTTTCAAAATAAATGAATGGAAACATTTATTTTTGACAAAGAATTAAGCGTATTTGATAGTAAGAGGATGGTTAGTGCCAACAATAAATTAAAAGTAGAATACGGAAATAATAAAATAATTAGTCAAAAGAAGTGGTGCAATTGAAACAAACCTTTGCCGTCTTGTGCTGTAATCAGGAGATTGCTCGCGTATATCTTGACTTGAGCCTCGACTTTTTTGTGGTTAAACAGTGTATCATTTGTAGTTTTCAGGAATATTGGCGAGAAAATAATTCAAAAAACAAACAATAACAGAAACAGCGTGCAAATAAACAGCAATGTTGATAAACAGCAGGCGTTGCATATCACAAATTAAAATGAAATAAATAAACAAAAAATACTAAATTACTATCATGCAATAAATAAAATTTAAAATAATTAAAATGTTTATATAAATTTGGGTGTGCATTTTTGAGTTGATATCATTTCCACGTCTTATAACGAAGATTTGCCTTAAGCGACTGAAATTTCCAATATACCTTAAATGTACCTAAAACTTAACAGAGTTTTTGTTGGTCGTTTTGTTACTTAAGGTGGCGCAGCGGTAGTTGGGAATAGATCTACTCCTTGCTAAGCATTGTCTTTAAGAGAATTGTAAATTTAAGTATGTATATCTTCTTTGACCCGAAATTTTATAATTATTTAGTGGCAACATCTTTGGGGATTTCAGTTAATTTTTCAAGTAGCAGTAGGATAATATATTAAATTTTTATTGTATCTCTAGAGGTTTTTGACAGACGTTATCGAAGATTTTCGATGGCTAGACTTCGGAAGTTATTGAACTTGAATTCTATTCCAAATCTATTCCTTGTTCAATTATATAAAGATTGATCGTATAACACATCAAGTGGATCATACTAATTATTTTGAATATTGATAATAAGATCATGTCACCATTGCTCTTTTGTTTTGGAAGTTATCATTAATTAGGGCATAAAACATGAAATAACGCAAAGGTTATACCCAAACGTAAACTTTGAATAATCACATAAAAAAACTCGAAAAATTATATTCACAAAAAGAATTTCCAATATAACAACGTGCATTAAACAAAAAGAAAACAGTGAATAATTTGTAAACTACGTACCCAAAACTAACATTAAAATATACCATTAAGATTACTGCAGTGCTTAACTAAGATTTACTTACACAGGTGTTTTCGCGGAACGAGGTGGCTTGCGAGCTTCCTTTGTACCAGAAAGTGGTTGTTTTGGTTTACAAGCACGATCAACCTCTGCTTGACGACGGGCAGTATTTTCCATAAATTCTTTATGATCTGCTATAAGCTGCTCTAGCGCAGGAATTTCATCTGGAAGTTGTTCTTTTTCAAGATCTAAAAAACGAAAAAATTAATGGATACCCCACAATCGACATTAGCTATTTTTGATTCATACTAAGCAAAGTAGCCTCTAATCCAGCCAACCAAGCTAGTAGTTCCTCAATGGTATCATCAAGATCTTTAAGAGATTGTAACTGATTTCGTAATTTTGTTTCCCTATTGATGGCCCATTGGGAAACTTCCTCCCATCTGGACTGAATGATAGTCATCCAATTCTTAATAATTGGAATGGCATCAGGATGTGCTTTATCTAAAATAATTTGTGCTAATCGCAAGGTATCGTCCTTATCTCTTTCCTTTTCTCTAAGTTCCTTCATAAATTTGGTATGCATTTCTAAAAGCTCCCGAGCAGTATTTTCATCATCAGGAGCAGCTTGAGCATAGCGCAATTTTTGTTCAGCTTCCGACAGCCATTCAAGAAGCATATGCACAGATTTATGTAAGCGTTCAGCTTCATGCAATGCTTCTTGCAGACGGTCGCCGCGGCGTGAGCTAAGTGTTTCTACGTCTTCCCAGAGTCGTTGGAGCTCAGAAAGGGACCTTGGAATATCACGAGTTTCGTCTGACTTTTCTAAATCTCGTCCAGTTTTTAAAACACTTTGCATTTGTGCAGCTCTTTTTTGTAGGTCTTGCTCCAAATGCTTATGCCGATCCACTAAGCCTGTAACAGTTTCCAAATCACCATGAACTGGGCCTTCTTCCGAAAGCCGAATTTTAGTTTTCTTCAACCAATCTAACAACGCCTGTAGGGCATCTGAAAATTGTCCGGATAATAGAAGAGCTTCTTCAAGTTTACGTTGTCGCTCCACACTCTTTGAGCAAACACGTGTCCATGATTCTTTGAGCTCAATTAACATTTTACTTAAAATTTGCTCATCGCTCTTTGGGGCACGATCAATGAGATTCTTTCCACCTCGCATCGTAATGTCATATTGGGTTTGTTTACCTGACAAGTTACGTTGCGTCTCCCTTAACCTATCCAAATGTTTCTTAATCTTTTGAACGTCGTTGCTGGAAGCTGCTTCTTCTGCTAAGTTATCTAAAATTGTCTCAGTCTCATTTAGCCATTGAATGAGACCGGTCCATGCATCATGGAATTCCCGTGCTTCTTTGTAGCCATGATCTAGACTCCTAGTTCGTTCAGCAGCCTTTGCTACAACTCGTTCCCAGCGATGTTGCACTGACACAAGAAGATTTTTGATAAGAATTACGTCCTGTTTTTGGCTAAAATATTTCAAGTGCGTTCCTTTCTTATCTAATAGAAGCATAGCTTCCCTGTGCGTACTGACGTCCTTTTGGAGAACTTTGTGCTCTTCTATTTGTACTTGGATTGTTTCTAAAACTCTGGATACAGTGGCAGCACTTGCCAATTGCTTTTCAGCTGAAGTTAGCCATTCAACAAATGCTTGCAAAGTATCATGGAATTCGGTTGCTTCTTTAAGAGCAATTTCAAGTTTTATTTTCTTATCAGAAGCTCGAGAGAGTACAGCATCCCATCGTTGTTTCAGTGTTCGTAAAGTATGTTGTAAGTTACTAGATGATACTTTCATTTGATTCTGTTTTTTAATGTACTCTAGTCCTTGAGATTGAAGAGTTTCCACCTTAGCACGATTTTCTTCGAGCTCATTGTAGACTTCCATGAATCTTTCTAATTGTTCTGTAGCTGTTTCAGGGAGACCACCGACTGGTTTACTAGCACCAATTACAGCATCCACGTCGCCTAACCAACCCAAGATATCTTGCACCTCAGCGATAAAGCCTTGAGCTTCACGCAAGGCCTCTTCAAGTTCATGTTGGCGATCGGAAGCTTTGTGAAGGAGATGCCTCCATTGATCATTAAGTTTTCTTAGTTTTTCTTGCGTAGCCGAAGCTTCCTGAGATCCTCTTTCAGATTCAATAAGTTGCCTTCCTGCATCGTTAAGAGTATCTACTGAACTTTGATGTGCTTGTATATCATTTGCAAGTACTTTAAGTTTTGCAAGCTCTACTTCAAGCAATTGAGGGTCTCCGGGTATCTATATTAAGTATGTGTAAATTATATAAAATAAAGAATATTACGGTTTACTACTTACAGGTTTAAGTTGATCAAGAGTGCCGTCTGTTTTTCCAATCCATACAAGAAGTTCGTTTAGGGCGTGCTGGAACTGTCCAAGATGTAGAAGAGCATGCTCTAATTGCTTTTGGCGTTCAACCATACCCCGTAAGAGGCTGTCCCATCTTCGATTAACCGATGTTAAAGGTTCGCGTATAGAAGCTGCTTGCTCCGTTGAAGTTCGTTCTGTTAGTTCGCTTGCTTGCCTAAAGTAGTATAGACGCTATAGTATTGATTTATAAACTAAAAACATTTCGAAAGCATACAACAATCAATGATCAAATTTTATGAAAGAGTATGTTTAAATGGTTTTGTGAAATGACGATGGATTGCAATGTAGTGGTTAGTCTGCGTCGATTCATGCATGTTAAACATATTAAGATAATGCAGTTTGCCGTGAAGTATGAATTTGATGTTTGTGTTCTTTGTCTCTAATTGTGGATGATGATATGATGTTTCCGAGTAATATGGAAGATTGTTCGACTACGAGTTTAGATTTAGACGGAGTCTGCAATCGATTTTAAATTATTTTTATATATTGAAATTAGTCTCTTTTCCATCAATTTGATTTCTACTAATTGGACAGGGATTTGTTCAATGTTGCTTAATGCTCCAGTGGAGCAGGTGCTAATAAAGATGAAAGATACCATAGGAATTTCATAGATTTGTAGTAGAATTTTGTGAATTTGATGTTAGGGCAGAATAAGGTCTTGAATTTTGTCACATTGTAGTGTAATCAGCAACATTTTCGTCCTCACTTTACTCTAATAACAACTAGCATTCAATGACCCTTCTATGTTGGCTTTGCTCATTTGGTATTGCCTTGCGTATCTATTTATATACATAGGGCAATTTTCGATTTGTTTTTTTAATGGTTTCCACGATTTCTATGTTTTTTACAGAATTTGCTTATATAGTATATTTTCAACTTCTAATACTGGATCTGGATCTCCGTTAATACTTTTATACAGTTGCTATCATATTTTTTGCGTAACTTGTATTATTCTTTATATTTGATTGCATAGGGTAAAGTATTGAGAGCTGGCTTGTGGTCAATTTGTTATGTACCTACATTGAGCAATCCCGCAAGGGCTTTGCTTACTAGTGCAATATGCATTAATGTATTGAGGTGAGTGAAATGTCTAGGCGTTGTTGAATGTTTTTATTGTAGTAGTTGAAAAGTATTTATTTAATTTTTTTATGATTCGGTATAGTGCTCATAATTGATAAGGGAAATGACAAACAAAAATCATAATCAATCATATTTAAGAATGAAAATGTGTAAACAACCGATCGATTCATCAAAATATATCTAGGCAAACTTAACTTATACTTATGTTAAAATGTTACGTATGAGTTTGATTTAGAATAAAACTAGTTTTTTAAACAATCACTGGTTACGAAAACAAAACAATTATTAATAATTTATTAATTTAAATTTTTTTGACATTGACAAAACGAGCACCAAAAATTAAAATCCCAAAATACAGCAAAAAAAATAAGAAAGTGAAAACTGTGCAACAAAAATGATTTTTCTTTAAAATTTGTTTAACAATTTTCACTTCGGCCAAATCTGGGTAGTTTTGCACATGTTTAGACTTTCACTTAAAAAACAGAATAAAAAAACACGACTAGAAAAATATAGTGTTCAACTCTTGCCTGTCCAACAATCTGCAGATGTGTGCAGGAAATACATTTAATGAGATATTGTTTCAAATAGTGTCACCAACACGTAGTTTGAAGGTTAATATTTGTTGATTTGATAATACAAAATTTACAAAAAATTAGTCAACTGTGAAATTAGAGAAAAAATATATATAAAGATATTTGTTACCTGTTCAAAGCCTCCACCTCAACCATGTGAGGATCCACATCATCCTTAAATAAGCGAAGTTGTTCAATTTGTTTCTTTACAGCTTCGATGTCGGAACCAACTGGGCCGAGATTGGAGAATCGTTCTTCTGCTTTGTTTAAGAATTTCAGCAGGTTCTGAAGAGTTTCATGGAATTCCATTGCTTTCTCCATGGCGTCTATCAAATTTTCTTCTCGTTTGGCGTAAAGTGCTGTAATGTTATCCCAGGCGTGATCAAGATCTTCAATGTGCTTCTTCACTTCTGGTTTATCTGGTTCGCCGCAGAGAGACATTAAATTGTTTCCTGTGCGTCGCACTTCTTCAACCTCTGGTTTTGTTTGATCAATTTCATGGCGAATCTCTTGGAGGGCAACTTGCTGTTTCTTAATTTCTTGGGGTTGTGCTGCTGGAGGTTCTTGTGTTGTAAGAGTTTCTTCAAGTTCTTTGAGAGTTTCCATAACGGATTGCAGTTGACGCCAGAACTTCTGGGCAACAGCCAAAGTATCATCTAAGGAAGTTCCTCGTTTTGAAGTAGCCTTTTGCACATCATTCCATAAATTGTTAAGTTTGTCCAGTTTCTTCTTTATATCTCGAACCGCAGGATCGGCTTTATTGGTAGCTTTAGCGATTACATCATTTGCTGCTCGTTGTACAGCAGCAAAAGCTTCACCACGTTTATCTAGATCGTCGACAATAGCGGAATTATCATCGATTTGCTCCTTAATCTTTTGAGGGAGAGCAGACACAGGCTCTAGTTGATTAACTTGTTCAACAGTGTTGGCTAAAGCTCGAAGCATTCCTTCAAGCTTATCTGAGAATTGACTCGATTCTTGAAGTGCCTTTTCAAGGGCCTGTTGCCTTTCACGTAACTCTGCACGTAGAGCTGCATATCGTGCTGTATCAGAATCTACAATTTCATGGATCTTTGAGGCATCTTCATCTGCTACCAACGCTGCCAAAGCTTCTCCAGTTTTAGTTAATTTATCCAGAAGAGGCTTATGCTCCGCAATAGATTGCAAGAAGCGTTCATTTTTATCTTGTTGAGCGGCTATTTGATCTGGTCTCAATGCAGGCATGCTAAGCAAAGATATCTGGTGTTCCATATCGTCTAACCAAGTCACAAGGCCGCTGTGAGAATCAGCGAAATGTTCAGATAATGGTAGAGCTTGTTCTAGAATAGACAACCGCTCACTACAAAGTTGGACAACAGTCTCAACAACTTCTTTCAGATCTTCAAGTTTCTCACGTAAAGCTACAGTGTTTTCGTTTTGTGGAGACTCTCGTAATACTTTTTTGGCAGAAGCAGTGACGTCTCGGAATCTTCCTTTTTGGCTTGAAATATCGTCATTAATAGAACGATGCTCTTGCAATTGAGCACGCACCAATTTGGGTTCCATTGCTGGCATATCTGCATCACGTAAACTTGCATCCATATCACGGAACCATTCTAGTAGTTCATCAATATCCCCTGTGACTTCCTTAGCACGTTGATTACTTAAATGTAGCCGTTCCGCCTTGCGTTGAACTTGTTCAACTATTGCATCAAAACGACGATTGTCTCTTGTAACTAAACTTTCTATTGTTGCAGCACCTTCTCCAGGAGAGATCTGACAAAGTTGTGGCCCAACCAAATTGACTGCTTCCAATACTGGACGCATTTCAGCCAGTTCGGTTTCTAGCCGGAGAATATCATTTTGCCGTGAGTCTCCGGTAGCCAAAGCACTTTCAGCGCCTTGCATCCAGTCAATAAGTCTGGTATGAGCATCTTGGAATTGTTGGACAAGTGGAAGAGCTTCTTGAGCGTGTTTTAATAAATCTCCGCCTTTGTTGGTAAGCTCGCCGTAACGGCGTTGAAGAGAATCCAGTTTATCCTTTAATTGAATGGCTTCATCGGCTGAGATATGCTTCATTAATTCGGAGCCAGCGTCTACTGTTGATTCGACATTTGGAGCGTGATTGGCTATATTTTCATTTAATTCAACCAAATGGTCCATTTGTTCAAGTAATTTGTCTGTATGAACTGGAACAATGCGGTATCTCTGAAGTTCTTTTTCCATTGTTTCCATCCAAGCTACCAAATCTTTGTAAGTTAGAACCAAATGGCGAAGGCCTTGTCTAGATTCAGCAAGTAAATTGCCAACTTGTTCGCTGGTATCGACAAGAGTTGTGTAACGTTCTGTAGTTCCGCGAACTTTTTCGCCAAGTCCAGCTGCTTCATCATCTCCTACAAGTTGCATCAGTTGGCCAGCAATATCAGCTAATTCACTAAAGTCTGGCTTTTTGGAAAGAATTTCATCATGCAGTTTATCGTGTTCTCTTATTCTTTGTTGGATCTTCTCTTCATCTGTTGGAACGAGTTCCATATTTTTAACGGCTCTTTCAGCACTATCTAACCAACGAATTAGTGGCACAAGCTTATCTTGGAATAGTTTCGCAACTTCCATTGCTTGTTCCAAATCTTGTTCACGAGTTCTTGCCGATTCAGTTAAAGCATCAAACCTATTCATCAATTCCTTCAATTGGCGCTCAATTGCAAGTTTTTCAGATGGCTCGCAATTAGCTGCAACTTCTTGTCCTAAATTAAACAAAGATGACATTGAGTTTTGGCGGTCCAATAGCATCTTCTTAAGGAATTTCTGTTCTTGAAGTTGAGCTTTAACAACTTTGTAGTCGGCACTAGGGGCCTTTTGGTTTGCTACCATTTCTTCAGTATCGGCGAGCCATTTTGATAGACCATCAAGTGCTTCTTGGAATTTACCCGACTGCAATAGGGCAACATCTAAACGGCGATCACGTTCATTCATTCGTTCCTTTAAGTCATTCCAGCGATCATTCATCTTTTCAAGGTCCTTGTCGATTACTACTGTGGAAACTCCACTCTGCGCTGATCTTACAAGGTCGCGGCCCAAATGATTTACTTCATCAATGTTTTGAGCTAATGGTTCGACAGTGCGATCTCTGAACTTGCGGAAATCTTCTTGTTGAACTCGAATTTGTTCTAATTCCGAGCTAACAGGTTTCATTTTGCGCACTTCTTCTCCGATTTCCTTAATATCCTGTAACACAGCAGTATGAATAACATAGAATTTCTCGAGGGATTTAAGAGTATTCTGCAAGGTCTCCTCATGATCTCTTGTGCGATTCTCGATTCTTCCAAGAGATTTTTTCAGGCCAGAAATTTGTTCTCTAGTTTGAACGGTATCTGGTGAAAAACCTGAATCAACAAGAGTTTCTCCAGATCTTTCCACTTCGACAACACGTACAGAGAAATATTCGACCTTCTCAAGAACAACAATGACTTCTTTAATTTGAGCGTTAACAATTTTAATTTCTCGAGCAGGCGGAGAGAGATTTTCGACAACATTTTCTAATTCTGACAAATCAATGCCCAGAGCTTTTACTTGTTCATTAAATTGAGTGACGGCTGTTGCTGCTGATTGCAGTTCACCGCATCTATCATCTAAGCGAGCCTGCAGATCTGAAATTCGATCACCTATGCCGTCAACTTCGCTAACTAAGTGATCTGCATCACCACCAGACGCGCGAGTTTCGGCAGCAATATTGCTGGCTAAGCTTCTAAGGCTTTGTAAGGGTTTTTTAAGAACGCTGACGTCTTCTCTAATTGCTTTTACACGTTCAAGGAGTTTAGGATCTTTACCGGCTCCACCTAAAGCATCAATGGCAGCTAGACGATCCTCACATCGCCCGACATTATGTTCCAAATTACGTAGTTCATCATTGAAATCTCCAAGACGACGGGAACAAGTTTCTAACTCTTGAGCTCGATTTAGAAGATCATTATTAAGTTTTTCCCAACGTTCACGAATATCATTAAGCTCAGCCTTAACTGGATCCTTGTCTATGTCACACGCAGATAAGAACGTATCGCCGAGGCCTTTGGTAGTTTCATATTCTCCCGAGTGTTTCCAAACTTCACTTCTAAATGACTGAATTTCACGAAGTCTGTGATCAAGTTGTGACTTCTTCATGACTCCTGGACGGAAGTCAGTTAATTTGTCCTCAGCATTTCGGAGCCACAAAAGGAATGTCTCTGATGTTTGACTATATTTTTTGCAATGTTCCATACATGTTTGAAGGCGAGTGTGTCGATCAACAGCATCACGGCGTAATTTATCCCATTGCTGTTGAATTCGTTCTAAATCTCGTAGAACTACACGGTCAGCGGTAGCACCTGATCGGACGCTGATTTCTTTGCCTTTATTTATAAGCATTATGATTTCGTGTTCTCTGGCCATAACTTCGCGGTAGATGGGCTCATGGGTATCAATTTGGTGCTGGAGAGTTGCTTTATGTGCCGATATAAGTAATCGCTCTGACAAATTTGATAATTCTCCGGCTAACCAACCCAGAGTTTTGGAACAGCTTTCGGCAAATTGCCGCTCATCACGAAGTGCAGCTTCCGTTTCTGCTTTCCTGGTGTCTAGTTTCTTCTGTAACGCTTGATATTGTTTTTCAAGAGCTCCCACTCTGGAATTCACATCGGCCCGTGAAGCTGGATCCCCTAAGATTTTACATAAAGCAGCGGCAGCTTGTTCAGCGTCTGCTAAAAGCGGTCTTTGACCTTCCAATTGGCGTTCAAGATTCTCAATCTTACGAAGGCTTTCTTGATGATCACGATCGATTGGTATGGCATCTAAATTATCACTAATATTTTGAAGAGCTTCTCTCAATCTGCTTAAAGCTGCATCAAATTCCTTACTACTATCGGCAGCACCTCCAAGACTATTGGCACGTTCGTCTAGTTTTCCAACTAAATCGTCCCATTTGCTTTGAATTTCTCGGAGCTTCTTGTTGACAGCTTGCCCGTCGCCTGATGTTTCTTTAAGATGTCCTAAAACAGTATGGCCAACATCTTGCAAATGATTAAGTTGGGGTTGTTGTGTCCGGAATTCTTCCCGAAGGACTTGCACTTGTTGTACCTGACTTTGCACCATACGTGGATCGGATGAGATAGGACCGAGAACTGTTAGCATACGTTCTTTGCTTAAAAGCCAATTATTTAGGTTGTCGTGTGTGTCTAAGAAGTCACGAAGTTGCTCCGAGAAGTTGATACGGTCCTTACAAAGATCATTAAGGTTCTTCCAACGATCTGTTACTGCATCAAGTTCTTTACGAAGTCGATCGGCACCAGCAACATCAGGCTTGCGACGAAGGAGGTCTTTGATTTGGGCTTTGGTAGAATCAAGCAAGCTTTGTTTTTCGTACATATCTTCAAGAACTTTTCTTGCCTGTTTTGTGCAACGTTCAGCTTCGTCTTTTGTGCCAATTGATTCCTTAGGAACTTGTCGGTGTATTTTATCTAAGAAAGCGGAAAGCGTTTTGAGGTTTTCTTGGTGTTTCTTTACTTCTTCTTTCAAGCTTTCCAATTCATTTTGACGGTCATTAAGACGGACGCCAATTAGGCTGTAACGGTTGTTAATTTCACTAAGCTGTTGTTGGATTGGCGTTGCATCTGACAAACCAAATCCATCTTGCGAAGAGCGACGGCTACCAAAACCACTTGATCCAGGGGATAGTGGAGAAATTGAAGGGCTTACGTGTACTCCTTTGGTGGGACTTGGAGTGCGTGCATCACCGGAAGTTCGACGTAATGGGCTCACGCGTTTCACAGGACTGATGGTGGATCGTTTTCTTCCGGGGCTTTCTGGTCTTATCAAAGCATCATATTGAGACCCTAAATCATTAACTTTGTCAATTGTGCCAGCATAATCTCTATAGTCCTTTGAAATCGGTTTCAACTCTTCTGTTTGTTGACGAATAATTTCAAGATCAATAGCCACGGCTGTAAGGGCATTTGTTCGCGCTTCTGTACTAGCTAACCATGCAAGGACTTGATCTTTCAGATTCTCATAAGCATGAAGATGCTCAGCCTTTTGCTTTGAGAGTTTTACTTTTTCATCCAAAGACGTATCAAGATTTCTCCATTGATTTTCAAGTGCCTTAACTTTATCTCGTACAGCTCCTGTGTCTGTTACATCCCGTTGTGCAATTAACTCTTTTCCAAGACGTGTGCAATCTTCAAATCTTGCGCGTAGTTTTTCCTTAATTCTCATCATTTCGTTCATGCGATGTGCAAGCTCGTCTGCTGGCAATGATCCTAAATCACGATTTTCTAGCGCTTCTTGCAAATGGCAGAGTTCCTGTTCAAGATTTGAGCTTTCCTGATTGAATTTTATCAATTGATGGAGATTATCATCAAGGAAATCTCCGCGTTTCATAACTTTATCTAATATTTTATCGAATTTCCCTGTCACATCTTGAAGTTTCGCTTCGATTTTCTTTGCCAGACGAGCATTTGAAGCAGTTGCCATTAGATCATGAGCAGATGTTGTTACGCTGTCTATACTAGCTTGATGAGATTTAAGGTCTGCCAATAAAGTTCGATGTTCACGAATTTGTTCTTGGAGACGTTCTTTAATAAGTGAGGCTGGGCGGAGTTGTAGTTTGAATTTGTCTTCAGCTTGGTTTACCCAGCTGACTAAACCATCGAGAGCATCTTGTACGCCTTGTGATTGTACTAAAGCAGTATCCAGAAGTTTACAGCGATCTCCTAAAGCTTCCATGTATTGGTTGTATTTATCCTTGACTTCTTCAACAGGAACCTCTAGTGAGGAGACTTCAGATGGACTTAGTTGACCTGATAAGGATCTTAGGAGGGTCTCCAAAGCCTGTTGAACATTATCTATGAGTCTTCCTTGCGATAAGAATTCGTTGTGCAGAGCCTTAGCTTGATTCATTTGATCTTGTACAGCTTGGGGATCGGCAGCAACTGGGTCGGATAATATAGAATTGACTCTTGGTTGAACACCACGAAGCCAATCTTTAACTTTATCTAAGGCGTCTTGATAATCACGTTGTCGACCTCCAAGTCCGGTCAATCGGTCTGATAAAGAATTGGCACGATGGAGTAAGTCTTTGTACTGAGCTGATACCAAAGAAACTTCTTGTCTAATTGCACTTTCTGAACTAGCTACTGGTTCTATGTGTGGTAGTCGCTCAGGAAGTGTTGTTCTGAAGTCATTGAGTGCTGCCAAGAAATCTTTGCTTTCGTCAACGAATTTTTGAGCTGCCATTGTAATAAACCGAAGATCGGCTTGATGAGCAATTACATCGCTTACAAATTCTCTTATTTGATCTGACTGAGATGATATGCGTGTAAGATCTGATAATGATCGTTCCTTATCTTCAAGTGTACGCCTGGCCTGTTGTAACCAGGAAGAGAATATATCAAGCTCAGATCGGAGTTTACTTAACTCTTCACGGGCTCCTTCCAAACGTTTCAACAAACGTGAGGTGCGATCTGTTGCACGGTCGACACGTGAACGAAGTTCCCGGCCAGAATTTTCTAGAGTTGTGATTTCTGGAGCACTGAGAACATCACCGCCAGTTAAAACAATTTGACGGATTTGCTCAAGGCAGGACGCAACTGGTCTTGATTGGCCTTCGATTTCATCCTTGATTTGCTAAATAAGAGAAGTAAGATAATTAGAAACAGACTAGATTTGTTATTAGGAGTTAAACTTACTTTTAAGGAATTTATTTGATTTCTCAAATCATCAATTTTTTCTTTTGGTCCACCAACTCGAGCGATCTTTTGTTCGACAGTTATTATCCATTTAAGGAGTCCAGTAACGGTTTCCTCGCAAAGGTTGAACTTTTCGAAAACCGCTTGCTATTGATATTAAATTAAATGAAAAAGAAAATAAAGAATAATTAATTATGAGAAACAGTAATAGTAAAAAAGGCAATGTTGATTCTGATTCTACTAGGAAAAAAGGCAGAAAAACTAAATTTAATAAATAATGTTTTTTGTATGTGATTTTTATGATATTGCTTCAAAAACACAAAAATAAATAAATTAAGATAATAAATTTTTGGTCTGAAGCTGCTAACACGAATAAAACAATAATTGAAGCGGCAGCACAGAAACCAACAGACTGCTGTCATGCTTTATCCGACGTATGTTTGAATAATAATCTCTTCTGCCTTAAAGCTTTAGATAAAAAAAACAAACAGCTTACAATGCAAAAGCCTTCATTCAATCATGCAAAATTCATAAATAATAACACACCAAACAGGAGGCACTCACACACAACATAACATAATCGCAGCACCAAAATATGTTATATAAATAATATTGGCGCCATATCCTTTTTTTATAATGTACTTTAGGCGACACTTTTAAAGCCATGCAAGGTTTGTTAGTGTTTTTTGGTAAAGTTTTTATTGTTAATAATATAAATAAAATTTGATAAAAACAAAACAAATCCTGAAATGAAAGAAGTTTCATAAATAATTGAAATAATTTTAAATGGCTGTAAAGAAAGAATTTATTTTAAAATAATGCAAAATAAAAACGAGAAAAACAACGTCCAAAAGTGGTTTCTAGACCTTTTACCTTTGCGTTTCGAAAATTTCGGGAATTTCTATTCCCTTGACGGAAGGGTTTTGTGCCCTTGATGATTGGTAAATGAATGTGTTGTACATACGGATGGATTGATATCAATTTTGTTAATAATTTAATATTGCAAACGTGTTGTTTTAAACGTAGACGAAAAGTAATTTGAGTACTATCAATTGTTTATATATGTACGTACTCGTAAAAGTGTCAAGAATGGATCTCCAGCTTCGTAGCAAGGGTATAAAAATAAGTACTACATATGTATGTCAAAAAAAGAGAAAAAAGTGTAAAAGACTATAGCCAGTTGAATGAAAATTGGTTGATTTCAATAGTTACTTATAAGTATGCTTTAGTGAAGTTTTATCCTTATTTATTTTAAATGGACATCCAATCTTTCTATAGAAATTGATTGGTAGAGGAAAGAACATTATAAGTGCGAAAAGTCTACAATTTCTTCACTTCATTAGTTTCTCGTCTTGAGAAATTGTATTTCTTCAAAAATCGCCAAAAACTAAAACAGCATTCCGATCAGATCGAAAGCTTCGGTTGCATTTTCGAATACTCCACAGAGTCAAGCGTTGTCAAGCGAAGTTTGTCAACAATGTTTAGAAGACTTTAAAAAACTGAATACTGGTGAGACACCCTACGAAGAAATATCGTGCCTGAAGATCATAAAAATATTTACTGAAGAAAAGACTGTGTAAGTGACAGCGGCTGCGCAAAACGGTTTAAATGATCCAGGGATAATATCAGAATACTTGCAATATCAATATCCATCCGCATGTTTGATCCCGAAATATTTTCATGCAAGATACCCCCACAATAATCATGCACATTCGAAATCACAAACTACCTTAAAATTCATAGTATATCCATATAAGTATAAAACTTAAAACTAAACAAAATTATTCTATAAATATATATTATTAAAAATAAATTAATATTAAAAAAAAATACAAACAATTTATCTTTTATAAAGTAGAAATTATCACAGGAAGCGATTTAAACAATAGAAAATGGTATAGGAGCGCAACAGGATGAATATTGCCGATGCCATTAGTGATGAGCATGTCGAGATGTTTTATTGTTTTTAATTCGAAAAGCTTTTATCTTTTATTTCAAACAAAGTTATTAGTCATTAACTTATTTCTCATTTTCCAGTTACAAAAAAAATTGTTCTATAAAAGCATGTCGAGCGAAAATTATGATTTTTTTAGAGTCAACAAACTGTCGTTATATGTAATCGGATGCGAATGCAGTAGTAAAGACGAACAAATAATATTATGTATGTAGTAGGCGGGATGCATAAAGACGCATTCAAGCTGAAAATGACTTTGAAATTGAATAAAATGAATTAATTAATTTGATATGTTTTAGTATAGGAGTTATAACAAAACACCCAGCATTATTAATCCATGCAGATATATTATTATTTAAGAAAATTATTATCTTCCAATTTAATGTAGTTTAGTTCATTGTAACATAATCATGCTGAACGCGTAAAAACTTATTCAATATATAGTATTAAGCATTTTGTGGATGAAACGCATACTTACTACGGAAATTTAAACCTGGGATTTTAATTTGTTGCTTAGATTGGCCAATTGAAAATTATACTACTGGATCAATAGAGGATTTACCGCAAAGACCTTAGCAACGTCCTAGGACTAATGATTGGACTGGTAAACGACTCTAGAAGCAACTTAGGGGTATGTTTCTGCGTGGTCAAACCTCTAATAGCTATCGTCATAGACTTCATCCGAATTAGCGATCGGATCGCGAACTTAAGAATTGAATCTAGATTTGATAATATAAGGTTCACCACGATGCACGGGTCTAGAGAAGAAAATCCAAAGAAAGATGACGGAAGAATGGCTTCTTGGTACAATTGTCACAGTCTACAAAATAGGTGAATTGATGAACTGCAAAAACTACAGATCAATCATGTTGTTGAACATAGCTTGCAAGGTACTGAAACCATATACTGAAGTCAAAGTAGGAGATTACCAAGCAGGATTTAGAAAGAACAGATCTGCAACAGAGCGGATTTACATAAGAGTATATATATACTTGAAAAATGCTGGGAAGAAGTATTGATATTTATCTTCTTTTTGCAGACTACAGAAATGCTTATGACCTGCTTTATGAAAGGGAGCTGTGAATGCAACATAAGAGAAATCACTGTGGAAAATGACGACAGAAAAGTGTAGAAGAATACGAGGTTGTAATTAAATAAACCTCTCTCGAAAATCAGGTCTGCGAAAAGGAGATGCGATCTCGCCAATTGGAAGAAATAATGAGAAAAGCAGAACTTAATGGAGCTAATTAGCATCTTCACCAGAAACATTCAGTTACTAGCCTTCCAATATGACATAGTCATAGTTGAACGCATATAAAATAAATAATAATAAAGAATAAATCCACGAAATGCTTAATAAATAAAAATAATTGAATTCAAAACATGCCTATTTTTAACTGATTTATAAAAAAGCAACAAAAAGTGAAAATAAATGTTCATAAATAAATAGTGTGTGAGGTGATGAATGATTATAAAAATGTAAAATAGTGTTGTGAGGAAAAAGTTAAAATTAGAACATAAGCAGTTTTAAAAGAAAATCTTCACCCTTATTAAATTTAAACGTCAAAATATGTAAGTAGAAAAGAAACACAGTTTCAAGTGAAATTTGTGGCGTGAGTTGTTCAAAGTATTTTGAGAATAGAACTAAACTTACCCTTTGTTCAGCGGGCAGCAACAAACCCTTTTCAACAGCCTTCACTAAATCAAGACTATTCTCTTTATCATTGCTATCGATTACACGTCCTTGAACAGGATCAACTAATCCAGTTGTTAAAGCACCAACAAGTGGTACAATATCGCCATTATTAGGATCACGAACCATTGTTGTGGATGGATCAATTAAGCCGGCTTGAATAGCTTCACCTAATGTTAAACGCTTCCGGTTGATTATATCTGCTGCACTTTGGAACGGATCGGTTATGCCGCCTGTTGTTGGATTGTATAAGTTAAAGGCTATCGCTTCTAACAAACCAAAGGCACGTTTAGGAGTTACTAAAAGGCCTGTTTCGTATGCTTGTTGTAACGAAAGTAATTTCGATGTTTTTGTATCTAATACATTGGCTTTATCGGAGTCCATTAGGCCTTTGCGGAATGCTTCGGGAAGGCGGACTAATTTCTGTTTTGCGTTGTCTTTTATCATGGCAGAGTCTGGGTCGATGACTCCTGCAGTAGTGGCTTCTTTGAGAGTATATACATTTACTGATTCAGAATCTTGTGCATTAGGTGGATATGTTAATTTTCCGGTTGATAAATCTAGGCATTTCACGTCAACCGCATAATCAAATGCTACTGGTTCGCGCAAATATACTACAAGAGCTGGATCGAATGCAAAGAACAATGCTTTTGGATCAACTAGAGTTCGCTTATTAAGATCCGCAGATCCGTTTTCGATTGCTAATTTCAAGGGTATAAATTTGAAAGTTATTTGATCTTTAACGACGCTTGTTTCTGGATTTACGATCTCGTACTGAATTGCTTCTTCAAGTGACATTTCTCGAGGCTTAGATATTACTTTACTAATTGGAGACTGAGCTAACATATCTATACTATCACGACGGGTTATTGGGCGTTCAGTTATAGGTATATGAATAGTGGCTAAGAGGCCTCGAGTTAGTGCTACATCATAATTGTAAGATGATTTAGTTTTAGTATCAAAAACACGTCCTTTCTGAATATCAATATCACCATTTTCTATAGCTTGCTTAAGAGTGCTTTCGATTCCTTCAACGAGGTTCTTAAACACTGTCGTATCAGGGTTAATTAGGCCAGAATCAATTGCTCCTAAAAGGTCGTAATAGTCTCCACTTGTTGGATCAACAAATTTACCAGTTTCAGGGCGGAAAAGTTGCATTTTGACTGCTTTTTCAATAGTAAGTAATTTCGTATTGCTAACGATTAAACCTTTAGCACGAGCATCCTGAAGGTTAATTTTTTTGTCACGTGTAAGGAAATAAGTTCCGTCTAAGTCGTCGACTAATTTTTCTTGAATAGCATTACCCAATCTAAGATATCTTCCGGTTTGATTATTTTTCACTAAACTACACGATGTACTTACAACATCTTCAACACAAGCTTCGCGTAAAGTCATTTGCCTACCGCTTACGGGGTGAATTATTTTTTTTGTAGAAAGATCATAAAATCCCATTGATAGAAGTTCATATAAACCGAAACCTGCACTTTCAATATCTACTATAAGACCTAGCGTCATTGCTTCATTTAATGGTACGAAGACCTGACTTCCTGGTTCGCGGAATACTCCCTCACGGCGATCAATTAGTCCTGCTCGACAAGTTTCAGAAAGTGTTAATATTTTTTCGTTTGGTTCGTCAAAATAACAAGGTAATTGGGGATTGACAAGGAACTTCCTGGTTGCCTCATGGAGGGTGATTTTGCGACCTGATTTTGGTTCAACTATTTTGCCGGTTTTGTCGTCATAAAGTCCTTGGTGGATAGCGCGCTGAATGCTGATTGGTGCTTTGCTGTCAGCTAATATGCCAATGTCGAAGGCGTGCTTAAGAGTAACCTTTTGATTGTTGAAGATAACTTTTGCGGTTTTCGGGTCAATTACACCACTTTCTGTAGCGTGAGCCAAATTAATATCTTTATATAGACCAGTTTTGAAATCTCTTATTTGCACGGACTCAGGATCAATAAGTTTTTGTTCAACAACTTCAGCAAATGTCAATTTCAGACCAGTTTTTGGATCCATAAACAAACCATCATCTTCGCTATAGACATTTTTAACAACAGCTTCAGATAATCCAATTGGCTTTTTGACCTCCACCAATATTCCACGATCGAATGCTTCACGAAAATCAATTTTATTTCCAAAGTCGTCAACTACAGTGCCGCGTTTAGCATCGATGGTGCCGTTTTCGACTCCCAATTCAAAAGGCAGAACCTTTCCAGAAACATTAACTATTGTTGACTCAGGGTCAAGTATTCCTCTACGAATAGCACGTTCAGTGGAAAGTTTTTCACGTGTGGTAGTGTTGCTGAATTGCCCAGATTTTGGATCATAAAGTCCACCGTAAACAGCATCAGGGAGACTTCGCTTTCGTTTAGGGGTAATAAGAATACGATTTTCTAAGGCTTCGAGGAAAGTAAATTTGAGACCTGAATTTGGATCTATAAGAAGTCCGGCCACGGGGTCAACGTAACCAAGCTTAATGGCTTCAGCAAGAGAAATAATAGCATTGGTTTTGGGATCTAGAATTACGAGTTCTTTGGGGTTCAGTATTTGTTTTTTCAGGGCATCTTTTAGAGTTAAAGTTTCATTATCAATTGTAAATTTGCCAGTTGCGGGATCGTACATACCTCTGAGAAGGCAATCGACTAGAGATAAGGGTTTCTTAGTGCTTACTAAATATCCTTTGAAGAAAGCTTGGTCTAGAGGTATTTCTGGTTTTGTTAGAGTGCCATCGACAGTGTCAAGTAGACCATCCTTAATAGCTTTTTTAGCTGGAATAAGAACATCATGTTCCTCGTCCTTAATAAGGCAACTATCTATTTCAACAAATCCGGACTCGATAGCTTTCTGTAGAGTCATTACTTCTCCAGTAGCGGGATTTAGAATTTTTCTAGTAACGACGATGTAATATTCCTTTTGCAGCACTTCTATCAAGCTCCATACAACTTGATCTGTTTGTAAGATTTGCCTCTCAATACCAATATTGAATGGTATCATCTCATTAGATGTGGTGTCTTTGACACGGCCAGTCTCTTTTATAACTAACTTATCTTCAATGGCGGTATCGAGTGGTAATGATTTATTATTTTTGGCATCGACAATAATCGATATCTTTGGATCAACAAGACCTATCTCGATGGATCTCTGTACGTCAACTTGATTTTGTGACTCGGAGTCATAGAGTTTGCCGGATTCTGGATCATAAAGACCCTTCTTAACAGCAGCCTCCAAAGAGATGGGTTTTCTAGATCCAGGAACCAAAAATCCAAGTTTGAACGCCTCCGTCATCGAGACTTCTTGTAATGTTTGGATGTCTATGACTGTACCACGTTTAAGATCAACAACCCCCAACTCAATTGCCATTCGCATTGGAATTACTTCACCACTGACAGGATCACGAACTGAGATTGATTGAATGTCTATTAAGCCATTGTTAATGGCTTCATCGAGTGGTACCCTTCTGCCATCATCTAAAATCACCAGCCCAGTTTCGGGATCTATGACATTTTCAATTGGTTCCGCCTTTTGAATTTTAGGAGCTACTTTAACTATCCATTCTCGTTGTACGCAATCGAAAAATGGAATCTTTTTACCGGTTTTAGGATCGACCATGTGACCTGTGTGTTTATCAAGAAGTGGACGTTCCAGTGCCACGTCTAATGTTTCATATTTGTTAAGACTAAAATTTTTAACAAGGATTGTTGCTGTGTCGAAGACGTTCATTTCGTATACCAGGGTTTGGAATGATGTTCGTTGTCTAGATACTGGATCCACGAATTGGTTTGCTTTAGTATCGAAAATTCCGATCTCCTCAAATCTTTCAGGCGTGAATTCATCTGTGTAGTTGAACAGATACTGAGGGCGATCTACTACAACTAATTGGTTACTAACAAATTTAACCTCATCCAAAGGACTGAGTTCTTCATCCTCTAAAGGTTCTTGAATAAGTTTTTCTTGTTCATCTTTGTCAATCACGATCTTAATTTGTGATGCAGCTTCGACTAAGGGAAGGCTTTGTGGCACTTGTGATTTTTGAGTTTCAGGTGTGTCTTTTACTTGACTATCCTGTAATTTCTGCTGCTTATCTAAAGGTGGTTTTGGCGTAGTTTGCTCCTGCAATGATGTCAGGGGTTCCTTTGTGGAGAGAACAGTAGCATCTAGTTCGTCTGGCAACTTCTGGTCTTTTGGCTGTGAAGGCGGTGACCCTTCCTCTTTTATTGATGAAATTAAAGTTTTTTGTTCCTTTGTTGGAGACGTTCTAGGTGATGTTGGTGATATTGTTGTTTCCTTTTCCTTTATAGGTGAATCAGGCTTTTTCTGCTCCTTCGTTGGTGAAGTTGATATCTTTTGCTCCTTCGTTGGTGAAGTTGGTATTTTCTGCTCCTTCGTTGGTGAAACTGATATCTTCTGTTCTTTCGTAAGTACAGTTGCATCTTCCACTGGCGAAGAAGGAACCTTTACATCTTTTGTGGGCGAAGTAGGTTCTTTCGCTGGGAATGGTGAAACTTTTTGCTGTTTTGTAGGTGAAGTGGAATCTTTTCTTGGCGATAGTGGAGTATCATTTTCCTTTGTTGGTAAAATTCTAGAAATTGAGCTTGGACTACTTGTTTCCTTTACGGGTGAAGTTCGCGTCTCGCTTATTGTTGTAACGGATTCAATTAGTTTTTGTGGCTGTTCAATAGTTTCTACAACGGTTTGTACTGTTTTAAAACTTTCAACTTTTGTCTCTTTCGTTGGTGATATTTGCCGTTTTGGCTCAGGTGTTTTATCTTTCTTTTGTACAGCCTTTTTGACTGCACCTGTGATGGCCATTCCAGCAAGCAATGGCGCTCCCACAACAGCTAAAAGACCCATTTTGGCAGCTTCCTTTACATTTATAGATTTTCCTGATTTTTGCTTGACTTCCCCAGTTTTTGGATCGATTAAGCCCTCTTTAACACCTTCTTCAAGAGTTTGAACCTTACCTGATGGGATATCATAAACAACAGATTTTGGATCAACAATTCCTTCTTCCATAGCTTTTTCCAATGATACGAATCGCGTCGGATCTTTTGGATCGCGGAACTGCTTTTGCTCTTCATCGTAGATCGTTTGATATGCTTGTACTATAGTCATTTTTTCTGTTGCAAGCACTGAAGTTTCAGCAGTGCCTTCAGTATCGATATTAAGAATGCCATCGTCAACAGCTTGCTGGATTGGAATTTTTGCGCCTGAACTAGGGTTTGTGTAAGTTCCTTCCGTAATATTAACAAGTCCTTGACGTACAGCATCGGAGAAATTCTGCTTTATTTCTTTAGTGGCGAAGCTTTCTTTTGTTTCAGATGCATCCTTCACAATTCCTTGCAATTTCGCTTCTTCCATTGAAATAATTTCTCCAGTTTTGGTGTCTTGAATTTGATCTCCGGATACCATTGCATATCCTTGCAAGAGTTCAATAGTTTTCGTTGTTACAGTGTGAACAGACGTAACTGTTTCTGTTACAGAAGTTATTGGACCTGATGAATGGACAACAGCGAACTCCGGCAGGGATTTCACGACTAAGAGTCCTGTTTCTATTGCTTCTTTAATTGGAATATTTTCACCTGTTGTAGGATGTTTCATAACACCAAGTTCAGCATCAAGCAAACCTTCAGAAATGGCTTCGTCTATCATAACACTGTCAACCACTGGAGGATATGGTACCGCCATGATGAAATTATCATCGATGGCTTGCTTGATTGGCTTAGTTTCTCCAGTAATTGGGTGACGAATTTCATTTGCTTCTAGGTTCACGAGGCCCTTCTTGATAGCTACAGGGAGAGTCATACCGACGGGAGGAATGTTTTCTATGGGTTTATTAGAATCATGGGAATCAAAAGTTTTTTCTTTGACCGCAGTTAGTAGATCAAGAGGTCCTTTTTTGGTATTTACCAGAGATTTATTTTCATCAACAATACCGTCTTCAATAGCCTTTTCCAATGTTACCTTCTTTGGCTTTAAAAGTTTTGACTTTGGATCTAAAACTTCACAGATTATCGCTTCTTTAACGGAAAGAGAGTTTCCAGTTTCTGGGTGAACAATTTGAATATTTTCTGGGTCTATAAGTCCTTGTTCTTTCAGCTGTGGAACAGACAAGCTCTTAGCTAATGGAACCAGTATGTGATTTGTACCTTCTGGATCGAGGATACCTCTTTCAATTGCTTGTTCTATGTTAAGGATATCGCCCCGCTGAGGATCAGTAATTCTTCCTTGCTTACCATCTATTAAACCCAACTCTAAAGCTTCTGAAATTGTTACTATGTTCCCATCTTCAGATGTGAAATTTGCTTTGTTTTCTAAGATATCTGCAGTTGTCTTATCAATTATGCCTTTCTCTACAGCATCCTTAGGTTTTACCATCTTCTTTCGCATTTTTTGGAGTACAACTAATTTAGCTTCCTTTTCGGGACTTTGCGACAAAGATTTGGCCTTTCCAATTGAAACTTGATATTTAGGTTCTCTGGTTATTCGCAATTTTGTTCGATCTGCTTCGCTAGGCAATGAATCATCATCTAAGCTAATACTGTCAGTTGTAAGTATCCTTCCTCTTTCTTTTTCGGGGCTTTTTGAGCTTGGTGTTGATGCCTTCGAATCGAATGAGAGTTGATCTCTTGAAACAATTCCTCGTTCATACGCGACTTCTACAGGAATCTGCTCACCAGTTCTTGGATCAGTTACAAACCGAACAGTCTTTAAGGCACCTGCAACGGCTACCAAAGGAGCTCCAGCTACTGCCAAAATTCCAAATTTCACTGCTGTTATGAGATCCAAGCGACTTCCGGACCTATCAATGACTTCTCCCGTTAAAGGATCAACAATTTCCCGAAGAATGGCATCCCGGACAGAGAGCTCTTCGCCTGTACGAGTATCTGTGATTTTTACAAGATTGGGATCTATTAAGCCTTCCACTACTGCCGTGATAATATTTTCGGATCTTCCAGTTTGAGTGAAGATTACTAACGCTGTTGAAGGATCGTAGATGGCTCCTGGGGCTATTTGTAAGGGCTCGGGGCTACCTAATTCCTGTTGAGATGTTTTTACTTCCACAAATTGCGGCGGATTCTCATCTAACCTTCCAGATACTTCGACCACATCAGGTTGTCCTGTCACCTTCGTAATTTTAAGAAGTCGTTGATTACTTTGGTCCACTTCCATAGGATCTTCTAAAATAATTTTGCCAGCTTCAATAGCTTGCTTCATATTGATAATTTTTTTGCCTTGTTTGTAATTTCCAGTAGCATCCAAAATTTTCTTCTCAAAACTACGAGGAACTGTGATCTTTCTATTATTTTTGGGATCAAGAATACTTGCTGAATTTCTGTTGATAATTTGCAGTTGAATGCATTCCTGGAAGCTAACTAATCTATCTGTCCCAGGAATAGTAAAGAGACCAGTTTGAGGATCGAACAGTTTCTGCTGAATTGCTTGGGACAAGAACCAACCTTCCGGTGGCAGTTCCATAAGTTGCCGCTCAGTGGTAACACTTTGCCTTTCGACATTTAAAAATTCGGATACCACAGTCTTTGAATCGCGTTTCTTTTGTACCTTAGTTTCCGTATGAATGGTCGAGTATTGGTCTTTTTGTAGAATGGGGAAATCGACGGATTTTTCAACGATGTTTTTAGTTTTTAATTTTATTTCAGCTTCTGGAATGATGGATTTTGTAACAATAGTTATAGTTGACTTTTTATTTTTACGATTGGATGGTTCAAGTAGAGTATCATCGGAGTCTGCCATAAGTAACCCGTAACTCAAGGCCTGTTGCACAGAGAAAACCTTACCTGTCTTTGGATCTTTAAATAATTGTCGATCCTCATCAATGAAACCTTGTCGTACCGCTTCGGTAAATGTTAAAATAATTTCCTGTTCATCACCAGTAGCACCAGATGTAACAGTAACGTAACGCTTTATCTTTTTAGTAACAGTCTCAGTCGTTAATGTAATGTTAAGCAGACTACTCAAAAGTAAGGCACCTTCAGGCGTAATAAAATTTCGTTCGATTGCTGTGTCTAAAGGTACTGGAGTCTTTGTATTTGGATCCAGTAAATAACCTGTCTTGGGATCTATAAGCTCTAAATATACTAAATCTAAAACAGATAATTCCCTACTAGCTGCATCTTGGACACCAATTTGACGGCTAAACATTTCATGAACCTCTGGCCGAACTAGACCAGCTTCTATACCTGATTTGAGATCAACTAAATTCCCTTTACCAGAATCTAATAGGAACTCTCCGTTTTTGCGTCTAAGAATATCCTTACCTAAAGCTGCATTAAAGCTAACAAAATCACCTGAATACGGATCCTTGAAACCGTCAATTTCGAAGATGGATTTTTGCGACACGGAACTAATAAGCCCACGATCGACTGCTTCTGGGATTGTTATGATTTCAGCTGTAATTGAGTCACGGTACCTTGCTTCAGCAGGCAGAATTATGCCATCAGCGATAGCTTCTGATAAAGTAACTAATTCGCCCTTTTGTTTTGTAATGCATTTCAAATTATCTTCGTCTACAATACCTGCACTCATAGCCTGCATAATACTAAGCTTCTCCCGACGCATTGGACTAGTTATTTTTCCGTTTTTATCTAGTAGATTAAGGTCACAAACATCTTTAAGAGTGAATGGTTTTACTATCAATTGTCTGCTCTTAGCCTCGATAAATGTCAATTTTTCTTTTGTTACTGCATTTA
Source organism: Thereva nobilitata (assembly GCA_963855945.1). Taxonomy (NCBI): domain Eukaryota; kingdom Metazoa; phylum Arthropoda; class Insecta; order Diptera; family Therevidae; genus Thereva; species Thereva nobilitata. Next base: position 234,900,380 of record OY979694.1, read on the forward strand.
CAAATCGACCAGTTTTAGGATTTAAGATGCCCGATTTTAAAGCTTCGTCTAGTGTCACTTTAGCATCATTTTTTGCGTCAACGACTTCTCTTAGATTTGGATCAATGAATCCATTCGCTATAGCCGAGTCTAGCCTGAATTTATCTCCCGAATTTCGATCTGATATCCATCCACTGCTGTCCACTAATCCATGTGCAATTGCATCCGATAGGCATAATGCATTTGATTTTATTGTAACTGACTCATGACGAATTAGATATCCACGATCATATGCCTCAGCGATGCTTATAGTTTGGCCCGACTTAACATGATACAGACCGGTTTTAGCATCGACATGACCAGCAGCAATAGCTTCGGCAATATTTTTGGGGGCAGCAATTATTTCATCTACTTCTCTTGTTACCTTGATCCGTTTTTCAGCCGTTTCATATCCGTTCTCTGCCTCTAGAATTTCCTTTTGTATAACTTCCAGCAGGTTAAGGTGTCTTCCACTGTGATCAACAGCAGCACCAGGCTGCAGCAAATTAGATACTAAATTAGAGTCAATAGCACCCTGTCGGACGGCATCTTGCAGACTAATACGTTGTTCATTGATTATTATCTCTCCAGTTCGTACATCAAGAATACGCATATGTATTGCTTCGCCAACTGTTAAAATTCGACCAGTTTGTGGATCTACAATGCCTGGAGTATCTAGCAGTTGCTTGGAATCGGTTGTTCCAACTGCCTCACTGGTTTTTTCAATCCGTTTTAAGCTTCTTATTTCATTAAATTGTACGGATGTTGCACTCATAGGATCATATTGTTGCGTACTAGCTGGTCTTTTTGTTGGTGAAGCTTCTTTGCTACTTGAACTTGTTTCATGCTGGATAAAATCTGTGCTGTCATAAACTGTTTTTGAAGTTGATGTAACTTTCGATGTACTGAACCTATAAAAGTAAAATTGAATTAAAATAATTATTTAGTTCATAGTAATGGAATTTTAATAGGACCATGCCAAAGGAAACGAAATAGATAATATTAAAGGGTAAAGTAGGGACGAAAGGACGTAAATTTGATGAAATGAAATGAGAAATCGAGCAAAAACATTGGTGGTCATGTGAAATAAATTGAAATGCAGCATCCTGAAAAACAATAGAACCACCGAAACTGGATGAGGTACGTGAAGCCGCGGTAAAAAGGCAAAAAGGCAACAAATCGCCAGGCGTCGATGGAACCGCAGCTGAATTGCTAAAGGAAAGAGGAAATCAACTCTTAAGAACCTTACACGAACACATGCAGCATGTGGAAGGAAGAAGTTGGATTGGCCGCAATGCTTTTTAACCTAATCCTAAAATGGATGATAGGGAAAACGTCATTCCACAGAAGTACGTCAATAGTAACACACTGTACAATAATTTGGATATGCAGATGACGTGAAGCATCGTTGAAGTTCTCAGGGGCATCAAATCCCAATGAGGAGAATGGAATATGACAAATGAGGTACAACAGCGAGTTGTATGAAGTTTATGACGGCCTAGATATCTCAACCTTTATAAAAATTAATAGACTAAGACTAGTTGGCCACGTAGCCACGATCCCAAAACGCTTCATTGTAGCAGATCTGTCGAGAAATAGACCAGTAGGCAGACCCAGGAGGAGATCGATCGACTCTGTGATGGCTGACACAGAGGCAATGCTCAACATTCAGAAGAGGAGGGATGCTGCAAGGTGCCGCAAAACTGGAAAAAATTGCCTAGAGGGGCCCTAGAATCGTTTTGCGCTGTAGTGCCACTGAATGGATCCTGAAGAACAAAGCCTCTTCGGATGTTGGATGTGGAAGTTTTCAGTAAAACTGAATTTGAATGAGCTTTGATGTAAATTGAAACTCAGCAAATGCTTCTGAACAAAGGTTCGAATTATTACTTAAGATGATTGCGATACCTGGTATCTTACCACAAAATTTACTTATTTGCTTTTCTTTATTGTGTTTTGAAAGCTGCGTTGTTATAATTCATACAATTTTGGGAAAGTTCGTATTGCAATTAATTTCATCTACTATACTTCGAAAAAAAAGTTCCAGATTTTTCATTAGAGCTTGAAAATTATTAGCTGGATGCTCTTACTCTCGTTTAATATAATAGGATTATTATATTATACTATGATAAAGTTTATCTACAAGAAATAAACTTGAGTGAAGGTCATCAGAAAAAACTAATGTGTTCGTTGTCCTATCTTTCTACTGGCTCCGCACTTAATTGTGCTGACGAGTCACTCTCAATTGTTCTATAAATCAATAACGTAATTTCATCAACACGTTTAATTTAGTTCTAGAATTCAAGCAAATGTTTGTAATAATCTCTTCAAAAATCTTTTCTTCCGTTGTTATTTGCTTAGCTAACTTTTCGAGGGTAAACATGAAGTATTAGTTTTTTTAAAAAGACAAGAACGGCGGAGTCAAGATCCTACGAACATAGTATCTTAACCTTAAAAATCAATACTCATTGTGTAACAAAGTTAAGGAAAAAATTAAGAAACTAGTTGGTTTCAAATAATTGCTGACATAGTTGGTACTTACTGAGATGTGCTATATGAAGTTGTGTAGATGTCTTCAGTTTGGGAATTAAGACCATCGCCAGCTGGTCCGCCCAAATTGAATTCCACCCGGTAAGTCCTGAGAGGCTTTTGCAAGCTTTCTGCAAATCGCTGTAATAGACGAAGGATAATAAATTAGGTGATGTAAAAACAAAAGGGACAAATTGAAAAAAAATTATTAAAAATATTATGCATACCCTAAACTCATAGGCAAAATCGTACTCATCACTTTCTGACATTATCCTTAAGACTTTTAGTTCCTTTGTTTTTCTAAAGGATTGTGCAATATTTATCACAAAATTATTTAGTTATTTTTTTTTTAGTTTAAATTAAAAATCATTATCACTTTTATTTCACAATATTCCTTGATTAGTTGCTTTATTTCTTGTGTTCTATTTGTTGATATTTTTTTTATTTTCAGGTTGTTTACTAATTTGTTGTGAATGTTCACGTCGCGACCGATAAAGAAATTTTTCATTAAATATTTGATTTATTTATAAATAGAAATTTTTTTTAACCGGATTAAAAGTTTCTTAATGAAAGAAAAATCATCAGGAAATGGAAATTATTAAAGTACTCAACGTAATCAATATTTTTATTATTGTTTTTATTTAATTATTTTTATTTCATTTTTGCATAAAAAGTGAAAATCTTTAAGAAATTTTTCCTGGTTTTATTATTGTATAAAAAAACTCGTCACTTTCCTAGAAAATTTTGTTAAAACTAATGAAAGCTGTCGTTGAATGAATTTTCCTGAGTTTCCCTGAGAGAGATGGGCGAGACGAGGAAAAGCTTGAGCTTTTCAATTTTCACATGAGTCCCATAACCTAGAAAATATATTTTCCGGCAATTTTCTCTCGAGTTTTTCAATATTTTCCCGAAAGCTTCAAGTGGATGTTAAAGAAAAGTCAGATTAGAGCGGCATCTGAGAAGTGCAAAGAGATGATAACGATGAAGAAAAGCCAAAATCAGATGTTTTCCTTCAAAAAAAGCTTTCTCTATTGATTTTTCCTCCGTTGACGGTATATTTCCGTAGTACAAAACAAGATATGTACGAGTATTATAGAAAACTCATCGTGGTCACGATGGGTGGGTGCCGCAGTACACTTCAGGGATACTTGTCTAGGGCGGCAGTCAGATGGTTTCGTGGCTTTAGCCATCGGATGTCCGATCTACAAATGATGTCATCCCTTTGCCAGTCTGTTGTCGATTGGTGTTGACCGGCACTTTTTGAAAACACGCTTTCGCCCAAGGTTAAATTTTGTCTTTCTGTGGTTGTCGACAAACTAGACGACAATTATCTTGGAAGACCGCGACAGTCAGTGGCTCCATGTTTTCTGTTGTGGGCTATTTTCGTGTTTAAATCTTTTTTTATCTTGTGTCTTTACGAATATTTATGATGATTTGTTGTGAAATATGTGGTAAAACAAATTTCCGTTCTGTTTAATTAAGTTAAAAATCTCAGAAAATACATAGAAGAATAAGGGCCCTCTTGGGCTTTTGTGAAGTCTGTAGAGGGCACCATGAGTATTTATAGATATAAAACTATTTTCTCTTACAAAATATATTTAAGAATTTGGAGGAAGGCCCCGAGTTATTTTTAAGTTTTTAAAAGAATATTTCTCGTTTGCGAACAATCATGTATTTTTACTTTTGGAGGGAGAACAATTTTGGACGAAAAAGGAAATTCCCTATTAAAAAGATTGTAGGCATGATTTGTGGGCATGACCTATGCTAAGAATGTCGATGTTTTATGTTTGGTTTATCATTTAATAATTAGTATTCGTAGATAGTATTAATACCTATCATAAATCAACTTAGGGGTTGTTTTCATACTCATATCCATGTTTCATCGTCTCTTTGATCACTCATTGTATTTCTGGAGCCTTTGTTTTGAAACTTTTCAAAGCACAGTCAGGATTTAACCTCACGTTATGTCACATTCTTTATTATTTAAATAATTAAAGTGAATCAAATAAAAAGGGTGGTAGAGATTAGGAGCTGAGATAAATGATCAAACAAATGATCGAGGTTACGGCCTTATCTGAATGTCGCATTTAAAGCTTCTTTCATCATTTATGGCAATAATTATTATTTTCCAGAGTATAATATTGCTGATAATGGGCTCAATCTCATTAACCTGTTGGCTACAAAGATGTAGAACCCAAAGCACTAGACTAGAGTTCAAAGGTAAAGCCAATTTGACTGTCGACTGTCTTAGTGCAATATCGAACAGGAAGCTGTAGTAGGAAAGATAATAGAGAGAATAATGAAGAAACTGTCAACGACTACTAAGGCGATAAAAAGCTAATTTCGGTTATGGAAAAGACTATTCTTCCTAGACTATTGTACTAACAGCCGATGGCAGAAGAAAAGATAGGAAATTGTTTTAAAGAGCCAAGAAAAGAAAGAAGCAATATAATTCTGGATACTAGAAGTATAAAGACGAAGGATCATCCTCAACTTGATGGTGAAAGACTACTACGTTCCAGCATTGCACATATAAATCTTTCTTTTTTATCTCGCGGTTCATTGCACGTAAAAATTGATTATATTATTTTTAGAAATTTTGCGATCATTCTTAACCTTGAATTTTCACAAAAAACTCAATTCCGTGAACTCTGATTTTGATATTTTTTATTTACGAACAGAAAACATTCCCAATTTTTGATGTTATTGAAAACAACAAAACATCTTGATTAAACAAGAAATCTTTTTCGAACTAAAGCCCTAGAGGTATTATAGTATGAGTTTGATGAATTGCAATGGTGCAATGTCTAGTAATAAGCTTAGTTCGAAGGGTAGAATAGGTTTGGGGATATGGTGGATCAGGAGGGCGTTGAAAGAAGTGGCGATGAACCCTGCGTTTGAACTTTGGATATTGTAGGAGAATCAGAAATACAGAGTGTGTAAAGTTGTTCCATAGTCGGGTTGCTATATATATTTATGAACGAATTCCTAGTTTGTAGAGTGCGCGGAAAGGGCGTACAACGCGTGCTGTCATTAGCACATCGCGTTACAGGACGCATCAAACACAACACAACTCTCAACTTAGTGGTAGAATTGTCCGAGCGAAGAACACATTGATGATGCATAAGGTAAGGTGTATAGGGAACGTCCTCGATTGATATTCTCTCTATATGACCGGACTCTAAATAGTCTTTAAGAAATTCTGCATATATCTGCTTCCATATTGAATTCTTTGTCTTTTTTACAAATTTCGAGTATCCTTTTTTTGAATTTCCAAGAATTCTCCCAAAATCTGCTTTTGGGTGATTTTAAAAACAGAAGCTTAACAAGGAACCAGCCCTGGCCATTTCTGTACTATCGTCTTCCCAGAACCTTTCCACTAATTTGAACAATGATTGTTCAGAATTACTTTGAACGGACTAGACATAGGTACATCTCATCTACTCATGCACCCTCCTGACCCATATCCATCATTTCTCCTCTATCTTTCAGAACAAGCTTACTACTAGAAATTGCACCATGACTTGAACGACATGACGGACTAGTAGTAGAAAGGATGCTAAGCCTGGTCGTATCACAAAAAAACATCTAGAAACATATTCTATACTTCAAATGGGCCCTGAGTATATTCTGAGTGACTACAGGAGATAAATACACGTAATTCAGAAAAGCATTATTTCTAGCTGCTAGCTTGTAGAGAATCTTCTTGTCATTTTCCCATAAAAATTTCTTCCGTCACAAGCGGTGTCCCAAGACTCTTTTCTTTGTGGGAATCTTCCGAAAATTTAATTCGTTCTTACATAAAGACCTCAAAATTTAGATTTATTCAAACAAACACAAATTATCATAAAAAATTACTCGTAAACAATTTAAGATCTTTCAGAAGACTCATCTTCATAGCGAGTTAGTAAGTTGATGTAATTTTAAGACCTCCTTATTACTGCTAAGCTCGAATTAACATTGTTTTTTATACCCTCATAATTTGGCATCAAGTTTCAAAACGTTTTTTTGGTAACCTTGTAATCATCAACAATAAAAACCTCAAAATCTGATCCCTTTCCAAGCGATTTACCTTAAGATAAATGAAAGTCTACAAAAGAAGCCTAAAGTCACGTAGCAGTCCTCCACTGCAGTCACTTAAGTTCCGAATTTGGTGGTCAATTTGGGATAAAAACTCAACAATTCCATTTATTAAAAGACAAAGCAAAAACCGCTGGGAAAAAAGGCAGAAAAGTGCAGCAAATACGAAAAACATACAAAAAAAATTGCACCAAAATCGAAAAAAGGAATTAAAATTTCGAGTTTTTCCCAAATATTTCGAGGCCGGCACAGTCGAAATTTTGTTAAAAGTTTGCCACTGGTCTCGCCAAGGGTAGCCAGAAGGTTCGGCGATGACGCCATCGTTGTGGAATCGGAGGCGATGATTGGATTGCGATGCTGATTCTCTGGAACCTACTAATGGCGGAACGACGCTGGTAATAACCTGTTAATCTGCAAAAAAAAACGTCGTTTATAGGAAAGGTGGGCGTCAGATTGCATCACCGTCTATGCTCGGCAATTCAGAGAAATGCGCTAACTTTCAGGTGAGTTTAGTTGCATGTCACCGAACGCCTAGAAAGACTCGTTCGGGACTTCTCAGTGGGACGAGATCTGGAATTCATAAAATCATAAAACCCCCGTGGCGCCCCGTAATTGACATCGACTTATCCAGTATCAATTACTGTCAAAGATTGAGATTTTTGCTTGTCATTTTGGTATGGCGGCAAAAAGCCACGATTGCGACTGATTAGCGGCGACTGATGCCTTCAGGCTGTCTCTCCTAAGGCAGCTGCTCCTTGTTGCCATATTTCATCTGTCGTAATTGTTTCTTTGCGTGTTCGCCTTATGTAAGCACCAGAAAATGTGGCAATTCGGTTCGAATATGTTAATTCGATTCAATTCAGTCCGGACATTTTTGCTTCCAATAAGGAAAAACTTATCTAGGAAAACTTGTTTGTTATTTCTTCAAATAGTTATGAATATCGATTATGGCAAAGGAGTTTGGTTTGTAGTTGTGTTTAGTTTTATCGATGATGGAGAGAGGTTAATGGTCTTTTTATTGCGGCTCTTTTGTTTAAATATTTCTTTAGGCGAAATGTTAAGCATCAATCTTCGAGTAGACAAATGCTTTCAGCAAACTTTAGAATGGGTCATCAACAATTTTAGAAGATTATATCAATTTTTACTTATTAATTAGCATTCATTCATGGGGCAACCGGAAATATTGCGTAGGTGGGTTTTTGTCATTTATTTTTTATTCGTCGATTACTAAAAAGTCATTATTTTCATTTTTTTTAAAGTGAGGACAGAAATAGAATGCAATAATGACAGATATAGCTTTAGATTTATGTTCATCTGCAAGGCCCTTTGCACGTCTAGATTGCAGTCCGAGTATGCATGAACATTTCTGCCCTAATTTCTATTTTAAGAGATGCTAAGACTGCAGTTAATCTGTTTAAAATGAATTTTACTTAGGACAATTTTAAGAGTGATTGCAAGGAAGAGACTCAACATTAAAATATGCCTTACGTTTTTTCAGATAGGAAACCATATTTCAAAGTGTTCAAAAACAACTGATTTATTGTAAATTAATGACAGAAACATTTTAAGGTACATGAATGACTAGAATTTCCTCGTAAATTAATTTTAAACACATTAAACAAAACCGATTGGTGATTAATATTTAAATTTAAATTTTTACAATGTTTGTTTTGTTTTTTTATAGCGACTTAAGTTCATGGAAGACAAATTAAGTTAAAAAATGTTTTCTTTTCATTCACGGAACGAGACCAAGTGGAAATACAGGTGTGTCCTTGGGACTTAACATTGTTTACAAAAAAAAAAACTAAAATGTATGGTGAATTGTAGAACGATTTTATGAATATAACATAAGATACAACGAGCAAAATTTTATATTATGAGAAAACGATTTTAATTATGAATTTTGCAATACTTTCACATACAAATCATAAGGGAAACTGTATTATTTCAGAAAAAATTATTACTTTTAATAACTATGAGCCGTGAAAAATTAATCATAACTACATGAAACATGTGAAATTAAAATTAGGATTGCAAAGTAAAAAACATTTTGAATCAGTAATTATTGCATTGTTTTAAAAGTTTATTTTATTAATGAAAACTCAATTTTAAAAATACTCTTACTCAATTGAGAGCTTCCTTCCGGACACGCGAAGTGTATATGTGTTTCAAAGAGCTTGGCGCTAATAAATCTGATGGCTATGCTAATATTACCCTATGGTCCTTAAAGATGTGCCTCACCTTTTGGTGAACCTCTGCGCAAACACTACTCCCTTTCATACTTCTTTGGAGTTTATCCTGACTCTTGGAAAGGCGACTCTAGCAACCCCTCTAACTACCGCCCGCGTACCACTTTATACAGACAATAGTAAATAGAAAGCTTATGGCATATCTTGAGTGTAACCAAATATTTGACGAAAAGCCGTGCGGCTTTAGACCAAGATAAGCTACTGACGACCTTCTATTATGCCTAATTGAACATCTCAACCAAAGTATATATGGCTTTCATGAGTCTGGCCTGGTTGATCTAGATATCTATAAGACTTTTGATAGAGTATGGCACCCTGCTCTGTTTGCTAAACACCAACTATTGGTATCGACTCTGTTATAAAGAACTGGATTGAGTTTTTCTTTTAGCCGTTCAACCAAGGTCGAATCGCCAACCATACTCCATTTTTACAAGTGTTGCCCAGGGCACTATTCTATCACCGGCTCTTCCTAGTTTTTATAAGTGACCTGCTTTCAATCCCCTCTAACTCCGCTTTGCTGACGACGGTACTCTGCGTTAGTGTTATGGCTTCGACAATGCAAGACAAACCGGTGCCAAATCTTTTCTGCACGAACGTGAACTTATGGGCAATTCAATATGGGCAGGGACATAGAACTCAATCTTGATTTGAACAGCAAGAATCGTGTTGAATTCAACGCATCAAATACGAAATACTGTTCCATTTCCATACTGTTTCATTTCTTCCTCTCGACCCTATTTTTTGAACTTCGTGAAGAACAGGAATAGATGGGAGCGCTTGCTAAATACTATTGTTTTTCCTCCACCAGAATTGACACAGTCTTCACAGTCAGCAATCCATTAACATGTGGTATTAAGTAAAAATTTCTTAAACGCTATTTTTTTGTTCATTCACTTTCGTCCTCTTAATGAGGTGAATAGGACTCACTTATTGAAGAACAATGCAATCACTTTTGTTTCATAGAATACAATAGCACGCAAAGTATTGATCAGGCTGATCGACTTCTTTCATATAGTTTTCTTGTGTTCTTAATATTGATGGGGAATAAGCAATAGAGGTAGAGTCTGCATAAGCATGAAGATAATTCAATCATAGTATTTGTACTGCTAGATGGTTTATAATCGGCTTAATACTTGCAAAGAGCAATAGAATCCAGCCCAATCCAGTGTTAGGTGTTGAAATTTCTCTGATGTTTATTTTCTATTTATAACGAAGGCATAACTCGACAATTTCGTCGATTGTCTTAAAATAAAAAAAACAAACAAGATTTTCTAACCACACCTTAATCAAATAAAGATATTAGCAACAATAATACATATACACATATGTATATAAAATCTAATCAACTGAACGATTTTATCGATCCTCTCAAGAAATGCCTCTAACTTTACTTATTTTTTTTATTTGGCGGATTAGCACAAACTCTAGCCTGTCTCAAAACTTTCAAGGTGAACCCACACTCGAAATCAGTCCACGAATAATCGTTAAAGCCATCATCATTCGACTTCGGAATACATAATGTCAAAAGAAATCGAAATAAAAATATTCGTTTGAGTCAATACCAGTTTATCTTCACGTTCATTAAAACTTAGTATGTCTCTTCTAAATTAGCCCCAGTGTCAATAAATTCATAAAATCGAGGCTGAAAAAGTAGAAAGGAAAGAGAGGCAACAACAACAACAATAAAGAAACTAACAACGTTTTTCCCCGGTTTAGAAGTGTTGCAAAATACTGAAGTGTGAAAAGCTCAAGCGATGATTGCTAAAAATGACTAAAAACTTGTCTAAAATATATTCAATTTGGTTGGTGTTAGTAAAAATTTACACGAAAAAACTGTTTCGAGCAATATTTTTGGAATATATTATTTTATGTGGTCGTTTTCTTTTGTGTCGATTTTTATCATAATTCTTAAAATGACGTAAAGCACGTTCGCATTGAAAAGTAAGTTTGCACAGGTAGTGATAAGAGACTTTGCAGAACTCGATTCTACAACAGTAAAAATTCAAATTAAATTCACACTCGGCACTTATTCGTTTTCGATTATTGAACGTGGAACACGAACGGTGATGTGATTTGCATAAAATACGATTTTCCGGAAACAAGTAACTGAAAACATTGTTAAAATTACGAGAACAAAACTTCCGGCCTCCGCACTTTCTTCTAGCACACATCCGATCCAGACCAGACCGTAAATACCAGATAGAAGCAAGTGCGAGGCGATCCTACAACAAAACTTCTCTCTAGCAAAAGAAGAATCACAATTTTGATCGAGCACCGCTTTTCCTCGGTTTTCTGTTTTTCGAAAGTAAAAAATCACGTGAATCTTACTTAAATAGCCCGTACTAAAAATAACGTTCGACTTGCACCAACGCTGCACCGAGAATGCACCACTGGAGGAATTGGTTCCTTTTAAAGGCGAATATTTTCACTATCTTTTTTCTTTTTTTATTTTATTACCACTTGCGAATTGCGTGCTTAAACAATGTGTTTTATCAGCTACAACCGAATTGTATAAAAACCACTTCACAGTATTTTTTTTTTCAAAATTATTAATGAATTTTTTCTTAGTACAAGAAATGTACCAGAAACCGCGCTCTTTAACGAAGCTTTTTTCGGTTTTTTCCTTCTATGGAAAAATAAAGCTCAACATAACGCAACGACGACCATCTCGAAACTGAGCGACGTACTTTCGATTGGCACCTCCCAACCGCCAGTTGGCCGGCCAAAAAAAGCTCACTTCCATTTTTTATCCCCCTTCTTTTTCTTCTTCTTCTCATTATTATTATTATTTAATTCTTAATTTTTTGTGCAGTTGCTTTTGCCGGTTCCATTTTGTTTGTGTATTCTCTACGGAGCTTGGCTCATTCGATAATTTGGGCCCGAAATGAAAGGGAAAGCACGGAAGCTTTTTGCCGTGTAGGATGAATTTCAACGAGCTTGGTGAACTCTGTGCGTTGTGACACGTCGGAATTAGTAGGCCTTAGATTAGGTGAAGGTCAATTGTATTCGGCTGAGGCGTTTAGTGGTGATAAGGTCTGAATATAATCTACTGATAGTAGGATGACAACATTGTTTTGATAGAAAACAATGGCAAAAGAAATTGTGCTCGTAATCAGATTTAACAATTAACAAGGAAAGCATTGTGTAGTTGTTTATGGTAAAAGATGTTCGGAAGTAGAGGAATGGCGCGATTTAAAATTTGTTTATTAATGCAAATACTTTTTTCAGGTCAATACTTCGGGAAAATAAGATATCGTGATAAATACAAATAACATCAGTTAAGAAAGATACTTTTTAACTTCTTCTTCGTCTTAAATGGTGCTCAAATCTTTTTAGGACTGAGGCTTTTTGAAGTATCTTCTTTCAGTCATCTCTGCGTCTTGCTAGTTTTTAAATTTCGCGCCAATTTTGAATTGTAAAAAATACAACTGTCTTTAGGTTTTCAGATAGAGGTCGCTACACACTCGTAAAACGCATTGAAATATTCAAAATTCAATACAAAATTGGTGAAAATATCGCGGAAATGGTTCCTAAAGCTCGTACTGCTTGTGGCCATCATTAAACGCCTTCTTGCACAGGTATGGTGACAAGTTAGTGATGTGAAAACTCCAACTCGGGCTCGTCCGGCCAAGTTAGCTGAAAATTTCACCGCGTTAAGCATTTCCTGGACGTGAAATGGAGATTTCAATTGGTGGCAGCTGAGATCGTGCGATCCCACTCCATTCAACTTTTTTCTTTGGGGCTACGTTAAAGATCAAGTCTACCCCGATGCTCCAGCCGTTATTATGCGAAAACGTAATCGAGTAATTTCAACGCTCACAATATCAATTGGCTGATTTACATAAATCATAAATGCCATAAACACCAAGCTCTTTACTGACACCAATTATCTAGATCAAACCAGACCCCCCTACCCTGTACCAGACCAAATAAAGTATAATGACTGACTTCGATTACGGGATCGGTGGAGCACAATTTGATGGTTGTCTCAACTACTCGCTTTTACTCCAATCACCAATGGAACAGAAGTACTGTGCATTTGATTGTGAACTTTTCGCAATTTATGCTATGATCAAAATTTCTCTATTTCGTCGAAGGACACAACTGCGCGACCTACACTGATCACCAACCTCTCTTACACTGACCACAAACCCTTTAAACCAAAACGGGACGTGCCCTCATCCGACCAGATACCTGGATCAAATTTTACAGTATAGCACAAGCAACCGACGGACTACTTGCTGCACTCTTTAGCGACCGATAACTTCGATTCTGCCACTTTCGACTTTCCTTTATCACCCTATCGCACAAGTTCAGAAAGCTGACATTGAGTTACAAAGTCGAGAGTATCTTGGCAGAGTCTCGCAGGTAAAGCTAGACTTTACACCAACATCTTTCAAAACTTATTAGGTTTAGTGTAAGACCAGCACAGGAATTTCGCGGCTTTATATGCCTGCTTCTTTGCACAATCGTACGTTTAACTCCGAACACAACTTGTCGCATCCTGGTACTCACGCCACATGACGGACGAGCCATTATCACGAAATACTTCTGGCCAACGATCAACCAAGGCTACAATGAGTGGTCACGATCGTGTATAGGTGGACGAAAACGTAAAATTTTAAGATATACAAGAACTTCTTACAAAGATTTCATGCTTCCTAACAATAAATTCTACAATATGCACAAGGATATAGAGACACTTCTTTCACCATCTCAAGAATAATTGGACATCCTAACAATGATGAGGTGATTGGAAGCTTGCTCAATTCTGAAAATAACCACTTCTACAGAAACAAACAATTTTATCACTAAAACCACGTACCACCATTCGGAGTAGCATATGCAGTTACAATAGATCAAGGTACGCAATTCGAACCTGAATTGTTCAACTAAATTGCCAAGCTACTCGATAAGGAACACACTAAATTTAAGCCGTAGCTTATCATCCGCAGACAAACGGGATGGTCTATCGGTTTCATCGGCAATTTAAAGCCACCTTAAGACTGCTCCTTTATGCGAGGGAGGACGAATCTACAATGACAGAATCTACGAACCCTCTCGCGACACAGATCAGCGAAGACTAGAACCGACAGAGCTTGAGGATGACAAGCTGGACAGCGAATCAGAATCGTGATCTTTGGAGGGTCCACCGATCCCTTTTGTAGAGCCTGATAAGTAAGCTAGTACTTTCGTATACTCTCTTTATTGATTACGTATTGAATTTATATACTTTGGTCTTTAGTGGACACCTCGACGAAAGATGACATGGCCTCGATGTATATTTGATTCCCAATAAAAAAAAATTATGCCCATACAGGAAATATATGCACCTTTCACTGCATCCAATCATCACAGCATCATAGACTTGTTTATGGAGACGAGATAATATACATCATCCAATAGAAAAATGTAACTCCACGTGCGAGACTAATTCGATTTGTCCTAATTTGTTGATTAAACTTTGAATTTGTAATATTTTTCTGTAAACTTCTTTTCGTTGTTTTAGTTTAAACGACATGAAACGGCGAAACCGAAAAATATTTTCGTACCAAAGCTTGTAGAGGCATCTTTGCATTACCATTTGTTTCAATATTGTTAACTTAGTAACACCGCGGCGATTTGCTAATCTGAATGGCATCTTTTCGATTTCCCTAAAACTACAAAAGATTCTGATTCATTTCAAAGCACGATTGAACTAATCCTCGGATAAAAACTCCTACGGAACACAAAATGCAAATTGTAATCCATTTCCAAGAAGCACTGTTTCGCAGCTAAAGCCGGAATAAGTCAGACACTGAAAATTATTGTGGTTCAAGTGAATCATAATCACAATCGAGCTTTAATGATTACATTTCGCCTTGTTGATATCAAGACTTTCAATGGTAGACCCTGAAATCGTTAATAGACAACATAGAAAGATTTTCTGGGTCAGCTAACGTAGGCTCAGCAATTCAGAGGAATTATATGCACGTCCACAGTAATTGAAGGTGTTACGACGCCAGAGACATGCGATCTTGAAGCCCCGCTAAACACGGGTTATCACTAGTAATAAAGAATGAAGTCATTGCATCGAAATAGACCTGCCGCCCGTCCGTTTTATTACAGTATGGAAATCGTTGCGTGATTATTAATAAATTGGTCCACAAAAACATACTTTGGCCAGCAAAAAAAAACTAGTCCTGGGGTTGTTGGACACTGATACTTTTTGTTAAACTTGACTCGAACTTGAAGTTGCTAATCTGTGCAGCAGCGCGGCTGATCCACGGCCGATCTGATGAGTTCGGTTTACGTAACGGACATGCCAACCTGAGATCGCAGTGATAGCCGTGGTCACTTAACAATTATCTTCGGATCATAAAAATGTTGCCAGGTTATTGTGGCTTTGTTAAGTATCGCTAAAGTGGGGATGGTTGATATCATTAAACAAACACCAAGTGCGAACTGCGAAAGTCAATTTTTGGCAATGATGTCATTCGCTGAAAGAGGTTAACAGTGGAAGCCATTGTGAGCCAGATTGAATGCAGCAGCACAAGGGCGGAATCTTAATTTCACAACTATGGCCTGCGAGCAGTTGACTACTCTGCCACATGGTTTCTATGTTCGGCTCATTATCGTTTTGCATAAATCAAGCCGTTTTCTTAAGTGGTCTACAAGATGTTCTCTTTCTGTAATCACACGGATTTGAGAAAAAACAGACGAATTCACTTCAAGGCTTGATCCAGAGTCTGGAGGGCAGAGGTGCTTCTTAATTCACTTGTGCTCTTATCAAATTACTGCCATTTAAGAAATGACTAAGTAAATACAACAGAGAGCCACAGCGGCGCTTATCATTTATTTCTGTTCGCTTTTCAGCTTTCACAGCAACTTCGCAAGGGGTGAGCCATTTTTTTTAAATCATCGTCGATTTCTAGTATGACATCAGCATCCAAGAATTTTGCTTTCCTCAACGATTTGGGGTGCAAGTAAACGCTTCATTCGCCATTTTTTATGCTTTCGTTCTTGGAAAAGGTGAAAAGCTGGAACGCAAGTGCCACAGTTGCTTTGGTGACGTTCACTTCAGCTTTTGTATCGCTGATGTCATTACTTCGTAATCAAGTAAACAAGTCTGAAAGTGTTATGGGGCTCCAAGTCATTGGAAAAAAACTGGTTTTAAATTGACAAATAAAAACATTTTATTATTTTGGTTTCGCACAATAACTTTGAGCTGCACATGTTTTGTTTTGAGATTGTGAATTTATCAGGAGTCCACGTTAGTTTCCACTATTTTCAGACTAAACTGTGCTTGTTTAGATGTTAGACGTCACACTAAGTTTGGGTTCAGGCTTTGAGGTAAGATAACAGGTAGTCTGCTATATATAAAAAGAAGAGCAATAAATAATCAAGGCAATTAAAATTCAGATGGGTTTCTAGAACGGATGCTTTAGCATGTTTCTCTCAAGGATTTTTACCTGCTGTGCCAATACTCTTGAAGTTAAAAACATGGAACTGCTGTTTTTTCTTTGAATGTTACCAAAAAATATTATCAAACATTTTGTTTTTTTTTCAATTAATGTCGGAAATGTTTTGAGAGACTTTTGAAACTGGTTTTAAACAGAGCGATAAATTGTGAGAAAGTTCTTTAATGTTAGCGTACCGACTACATTTTTGAGGGCTTGATCTGTTTATAAATTGCCGTTTAAATAATATCTTCATACTTTTGTAGCGCGGTATATACTCGTAATAAAAACCTCGATCCTATCGACAGCAAAACATTCTTTTTTTCTGGACAAGAGACGAATTCGAGCAGCCTTCTGAATTTTACTAGTCCATTTATAATTCTGTCTCAGGTAATATAGACTTGATTATTGATGGCAGTAACTGAGCTTTTAAAAAAGTAATAAGCAGTACAACATTATAAACCAAGATTAAATTGCTTTAATTGCTTATATTGCCTCTCATCTTGTGGGGTCTGTGGGGCAAAAGGATGACCACAGGAAGGAATCTTATCTACACTTCTGTGATGCGTTGTTGCAGATGAACTCCTAGATCTACTCAATGGCCAAAATATTTTCTTTCAAGGTTACGCATCGTGGTAAAAGGTGAAACAGAAAGTATCATGTCAAGACGTCTGCAACAGGCGCTTGATTTTGTCTCCAGATGGTGCGCCAGTGTAGAACTAAATGTCAATCCCGATAAAACTATTCTGGTTCCATACACCGCCAGGCCTAGCAGGACCGAACCTCGCAAGTAGAACCAGAGGCTTTTCACAGCAAGCCAAATGCTTAGGAGTGATGCGCAAGCTCAAAAGGAACTACCACATGGATACTCTAATGAAAAAAACCCGCAGATCTCTATGGGCCTACGCAGAGCTTGTGGATCCACATGAAGTCTACAACCGAAAGCTATGTACCGGACACATGGTAACTTACCGGGCTAAGTATGGTGGCAGAGAACGGCGCTTAAAAGATTCATAATTAAATTAAACGAAATTCAAAGAATGGCCTGCCTTTCCATCAGACCAACCGCACTTCGCGAGGGCAACGTTGGAGACTCTCCTCAATTTTGTACCAATCCACCTTGAGGAAGAGAAATCCGCCCGTTAAGATCTCAAAATTTGAGCCGCCGTTTGCACATGGTGATAGGACCAGATTCAGTAGACCTATAAGCCTAGTTGTTTAACGAGAACCTGCTCCAACAGTCAAGTTTAAACGACAAGCCACTAGGCAGGCTTCTGAACCTTTTCAAGCTATCTGGTCTACAAATATGAGGTATAGGAGTGGAGTACAATAGGCCAAGCCAAGTGATCGCGGTACTTTTGGTCCCAATCTCGCACCAAAACAAGAAGAAAAGATGAAGGAGATTGAGAGCAGGTCATTTATGAAAAATAGGAAGAGAGCTGGTGATAGAATTGAACCCTGTGGAACACATGCAGAGAAGAGTAAGAGAACTCTCAACCCAGTTCTTAAGAACAAAGTCGATACCAATTCCATTAATCTGAACAAATTTCGAAGAATTATGAAGGTAAAAAGCCGAGATTTACCAAAAATGAGGCACATTTCTTGAGGACCATAGAAGGTATATTATCAGAGCCAGTAGATTTATTTAAGTCAAGCTGTTTGAAAAGTCTTATACTTCGTTAGTCCTGAAGAAAATTACGTCCAATCGAATGAACGGCTCGTTCGAGGGCGGGGCTTTCGGAGTTTCGGGTAAAGAAGAATTCGAGACGAACAGAGATGCTAATAAATCGGCCTTGGGTTTGCTTTATGATATAACCTTTCAATTGTAGATAAAAGGAGAAGTTGCGAATGAAGTGAAATTCTTCTTGCTGTTAGTTACCAAGGACCAGAAACTTTTACTGCCAACATTAGCATTACAACTTACTTCTCAACGTGTCTTCAAATGGTGATTTAACACTCCTGATGATGAAATTCCAGGAGTTTCTCAATTTAATAATTCACAACGGAGTGACTCACTCGCAGAACGTCTTGATAACTACACAATTCCTTAAACAAGGATCAGAAATGGAATACGGTAGTGAAATCAAGATGCAAGAAAGATGGGAAAATGCATCGAAAGAAAAATGTCCAATTAATAATTAAGTGAAATATTTATATGGTATAAGAAATTTTGTCGTTCGTTTTTATAAAAAAAGGAAAGAAATTACTTTCCGAACAACCCAGTAATAAATTACTCTCGACAAGAAGAAAACTGGAAGTACCAAAAGTAAGCAACATTTATAAAACGTAAAAATCGAATTAAAAATGAATTAAGATGAGGATAAGGTCATACACTGATTAAGTATTCAAAGCATGAATTTAAGCCAATAAAAAATTACTTCTTTTTATTCGATGGTTTCATCAACTGTACACAATTCGGCCATGACGTAACTCCCTAGATTTGAGGAGCAGAAAGAGAGATATTTTATTAAAACAATTCTGGGATTTTCTTCGCCCATTGTTGTGTTGAGAATTTGAGGCGATTTACTTTGTTGGCAGTGTTAACTTTTGTCCAATTTTTCACTTAAAACGTCTTGATTTATGCACAATTCAATGTTAAGGAACTCTACGAATGACTTATTCTATATTTAGATTATGTAGAAATAAAATTAATGAAAAAAATTGTGTTTTCGAGTCATTTCTAATCAAAAGCAGCACGACAGGTTTAACTGGTTTTTGCCGGAGTACTGCTTAAGTCGCTTGCGGCTATAAATTATTAAATTTTCACAAATTTCGGCTGCTTTTCAAGGAGAACTTGAACGGATTTAATAAAAATTATTATGTATTTGTCATTTTTTGTGGGGCTAAGACAGCCAAAAAAGGTGTTAAGTGTAACAGAGCCGTCTTGTTTTTTGGGAGATAAATTATAAAAAGTAATAAAAGGCCAAATGCGATTTTTTAAGTTTGTATTAATAAATTTATATTATTTTTTGCTTATTAAAAATATTAGCTTTTAAAATTCTTATCACTTTTTTTGGATAATGTTTGCGAAAGAGCTAAATGTGCAACATTGAGTCATTTTAAAGCCTTCATTTTTATCTTGCATGTCAATCAGATAAGATTTTATTATAAGATTATTTATCTACATTTATTACTATTAAGTGCTTACGTAAGGAGCAGATAAACACAATTAATGAATTAAATGGACAGAGTAGAGGTAATACGGAACATTACGATTTAAAAAAGTCCGTCAAAATTTTTTCAGGCAAAAAAGTAGGCTTTTGATAAAAACCTTAGAATGGTTTACAGGGATTTATTTTAACATAAATAAAACTAGATGCAGATGCAGACTCAGTTAAATGTTATAATTGTCACTTAAGTTCATATAATAAGCTTCAAAAACAAAATATCTTACCAATCCCCAATGCTGTATACTGGCTTATTGTACCAATATGAAAAAGTAATTGGCAATTACTAGTGCGCATTCAGGAAACAAAAGCGGATGTTTTCGTTACGAGAAGCCTTAAGAAGGCGAAAGAATTTAACATAGAGACCCACCTCTTTTTCATTGACTTTAAAACAGCATATGATTTTGCGCTACCCAAAATGGTAAAACTGAACTCTCCAGATCAATTAATACAACTCACTAAAACCTCACTGAGTCGAGTGATAAACAGAGCAAGAATTGAGAACAATGAATCGATGCCCTTTCAAACGAACAGAGGCCTCAGACAAGTAGACTCACCATCCTGCTTACTATTTAACATTGTCTTAGAAAAAACGGGCCAAGAGACATGCGTTTAAACCAGAGGAACAATTCTCAACAAGTCTGTTCAGCTAATCGCATGATAGCATAGTCAGCTTAGGCTGAGCAATGTAAATTTATTTTGTGTGCTAAAACTGAAAAGCTTTGCCTCACTATAGCAAGCAAGATTAAGTGACCTACCAACACCGGCCAATTGGGCACATGGGAGCCGATTGAGAATTCTATACAAACCCACTGTCAAAACTCTGGCTAGGAACAAGCCAGTGTGACAACCGGAAATGCGGCTCTGGCTAAGTCAGCCCCAAGCAACCTGTGGAAACTATATTGGTACGTGGTACTAAACTATATTGGTACGTAAAGGTTTTTGTACACTTCGTACAGTAAAAGTGATATATTCTATGATCACGATATACCTATTGTACCTATTACATAAATGCAGGAAATATTATCTTTATAGTTTCCATGGGTGAAAATGTACCCTCGATATAGTTATTTTCAATATCTTTGGGGACAAGGTGGTCAAACTTCGGTAGCTGTGTTTATCCTAATTTTCTAGAGTTAAAAACCGAATTAATTGTTTTACGATTGCTTGAATATTGTCCTCTTAGTTAAGTAGTATTTTGTTGAATAAAAGATTCATTAATTTCTAAAATAACTTCAATGACGGTACGACTTTGCACAGTTTTCGGTTTATAATCTTCAAAAATAAAAAAAAAGAATTACTTACCAATCCATCGGCCCCATTAACTTCAATGGCGGTTTTCAATCGTTGTGACAGCGTCTCCAGCAAGCGTTCGTATTTGTTATTTAATACATCCAAACGTTGGCTGTAAACTTCTGTAGCACCTGGATCAGCACCTGGTGGCCGCAGATCTCGTCGCGGTGGAGAAAATGATGGGCGCGCCTCCACTAGCCAATCAACGTAGTGAAGACATTTGCCATCATAAATCTAAGTTGTTATTGTACGGCGATAGTAGAGATGCAGCGCACAGCAGGAACATAATTGGTTGTTAATTTGAATTAAGTGTTAGTACGTTTTAAGTTAAGGGTTGGTTAATATCGTTTATTTAGAATAATAAATTTCTCTTTATAGCTAATAGAATTAATAAATATAAATGTTGCGATATTTAGTGCTTTTTAACTATTCTCAACCGAATTCTCTTTTTCGCCAAAAAATAAGCATGAAAAAGAGTTTTCCCAGGCTTTTTTTGTGGCTTGATTGTTATTTTTTTTAATTATTATAAATTGTTAAATAGATCTTGATAATCTTTAGATTAGTTTCTATATAGGAGTCAGCAACAGTTTTCTTAGAGATCCACTTAAAGTAATGCGGGGGGAGAATTTCAAAAACCGCCTCCAAAAGGCTTAATTTCTTTGAAAAGCTAAAGAAATCTAATACAATTACTTCCAATTACATATTATTGAAAATTATTGCTTTAAAGTTTAAAAAGCATTAAATAATGGCCAGTTGTTTTCTTATCAATATATCACATTCAAATTCACAGCTCTTGACACTCTTTCAGCTCACTTTTTCATTTCACACATTTTCAATGCATATATTCGGCATTCATTCATTCATTCCATTTATTCATTTTTCTATGCTAAATTAAGAAAATTAATAACTTAATACTAATTACCTTAGCTTCTCGTATTAATCGACCTCCAGTTAAGTTGACTTGTTCAATTTTAGGTTTACGTTCAATAGCAGCCCCAAGTAAGTTCTACATTTTTGTTGTGATGATGTTTTGTTTTTGCATCGTGTGGGAATTGGTTGAGTGTTTTGTGTAGTTGTGTGTGTGTGTTTATAATTGATTTATTTTTTTTATTTTGTTTTTGTTTTTTGTTGTGTTGTGTATAGTTGAATTGATGATGAATTAAGAAAATTTATTAATAAAACGATTAGTATTTACAGCAACAATTATTTAAACAAAAATATATTAAGGACATAAAATATACTGGAGATTAGAAGTAAAGGATTTAGTAGAGGGGACAAAACTATATTTTTGTGTATTGTGTACATTGTGCCATACCCAAAAACTAACGTATTTGTGCAAATTATTTTTTGTATTTTTTGTGTATTATACAAAATTATTTTTTTCATGTGTAACGCTCTTGTGTGTAGTGTGGTTTTTGATATTGTTCTGTGATTAGGTAACTATTTTTTACGGAAATGGTATTGTAAGTATTTTAATTTAAAAAGTTACTAGAGACGATAATATATAGCTTAACTTTGCAGAGAATATCATTGGCTTTCAAAAAAATGTAGACAATGTCCTGCAAGAGACATAAATATTCAGATTCTAGCCTTCGCAGATGATATAGTCATATATAGAATTGTAGAAAGCCCAGCAAAGTTCAATTTAAGAGTAAATGACACGAAAACAAAGTACATGATTGTATAAAAAGAGACCAATGATTAGGACGAAGCATACATTGACCAAACAAACATAATATCAGCTCAAAAACTATGATAGGAAAATCCAAAGAAGAGTATTTGCTCCTGTATGGGTTAACCAAAACGAATTGCCTATTAGAACTAACGAAAAGCTTTAAGAAATGTATGACGACCGAGTCCTACAAGGACGGTGACGCTATTTAGGAAGA
The DNA here is from genome assembly GCA_963855945.1 of Thereva nobilitata. Lineage (NCBI taxonomy): Eukaryota > Metazoa > Arthropoda > Insecta > Diptera > Therevidae > Thereva > Thereva nobilitata. Next base: position 234,923,041 of record OY979694.1, read on the forward strand.
AGTAACACTATTTGGAAAAGTGTTTTTGGTATACCAATTTGACACCGGGAAAGAGCAGGAGCAAATAGGTGACAAAATCTCATCGTTCTTTAATATTAAAGAGCTAATTAAAGCTTCTACTACCTTCGTCCAAATCTGAAAACTAACGGAAAGGTCACATTAGTGACGACGTCACATGCTGAATATCGGATTAATTCAGGGCAAAGGAATGAAAACTGATCGAGCACTCACCATATTTACGCATTGATGTTCCCTGCAGACTGACGCGTAAATTTGTCGACGCACAGCAACGATATTGTTGATCTTGTCGCTATAAACGGAGGCCTCCAGGAATTAGAACTTTTTGCATTTGAAATCGATCGATTGCCTAGCAATTACTGAAGTATGGAAAATAATTATTGAAGTTTATGGCGATTATGCTCTCAATAATACGTTTGAACTTATTTTGAGCATTCATTTGTGTTGTATTGTTGAATGTTTATTCATTTCAATTATGATGAGAAAGGTTTTTTAAATGTAATACTTTGGATCGTTATAAATAATAGATCGTAACAATAATATTAATAAATAAGAAAATGTCACATATGAAGAGCAACTTATAAATTAAAATCCTTAAAATACCATGCGAAAATGTTAATTCAAATTTACATGTGCGTCTTGCTAGACTGAAAATGTGGTTGTGTAAATATATAATACAGAAGAAATTTGTATTTCATCTTTCCCACCCCTATCAAAAAAATTATATACAAATTTGACGCCCACAAACAATTCAAAGTTTATCTTAATATAATATCCACTCCTCGTATTATATTTTCTTTATTTTACAAACTGGACGGACAATTTATACAACGTACCAAACACCTAGGACATCACAAGACAGCAAGCGTAATTTTGTGCTTTTCTTTCGAAAAAAAATCGGTAAAATTATCTTTGCAAATTTCATTACAATTGAAATAAATTGAAAATTGTGGAAAATTCGGTGATACAAAAAGGTAGAAATTCTAAAAATAGAACCTCATTTTTCCTAGAAAAGATAATTATAAAAAGTGGTGCGGGTGTGGTCGGGAAACTTTTTTTTCGTAGAAGAGGAAAATTGTATAAAACGGGTTCAAAACTGGATTTAGAGAAAGTAGGGCTTTGAGGACAACAATACTCACGTCCAATTCAAGCGCTGATGTTGCTGTAGGCATGGCTGATAGCTTCTCTGTAGTGCCATCCACCCAACTTTCTTCTACTTGAATGCTTGAGTGCATATTTTTCAGAAGACCGATTGCTGTTTCGCATGATCGAAGCCTAAAAATAAAATAAAATTAATCATTTGTAAAGTTGAAACAATGGAGTTATGATGTGTTAATAGTGTGGTAAATATCACATAACCATATTACGGTAATAAATTATGAATTGAACCTACATTGAAATAAAGAAGAATACGTGCTAAAGTAAAAACATTTGACCGATTTAGAGATAAAATGCAACTTTTATTGAAGAAAAATTGAATTAAATATAAAAGCAATATTCTATAACGCTTTGTGATTAATTTTTAACTGTCTGAAAATATAGTTATAGGAACTATTTTGACCACAACAACATTAATCATAAACTTAAAGCCGGTATATTCTAGGTCTAAAAACTATTGATGTAAACTTTTGTACCGAATTTATAAAGAGGATTTTGTATGAAACGCTACTGAGAATCACACCATAACACATTTTAAATTGATAAAATTAAACACTTTCACATACCTATCGGCCAATTGTCCACATACATTACTCCATCTTGTATTAAGCCGTTCGACATTAGCATGAAGTCGTTTAAGATCACCAAGAACTTTAGTTGGTACACCCATACGCCCTAACTGATCAGCAGAATCATTCATTTTATCCATTTGCGGCTGTTGCTGTGTAATAATTTCTTGCATAGTAGACAATTGCTTGAAAACAATGTGTAAACCATCTGGGGTTGATGGCATTTCTTGATGTTTAGCTAAAGCACCTTCCAATTCAGAAATCACTTGCTCATTATCTTCTAGACCAGCTAGAGAGCCTTCGAGCAACTTCAATCTATCACCATGAAGATTACTTTGAGTATTTAATTCTTTCCATAAATCTAATAGATTATCCAGGCTCTTCTTTAAAGCTGGAGTTTTCAGAGCTATTGTACGGAAGGTTTCTTGTAAGTGTTTTAAATCAGGCTCAAGAAGCTTCAATCGGCGCTTGTAATCCTCATGTATTTGTACAGCATGCTCTAATGAATCCAAGTCACGGGGCATCGGAGATAAGATGATATGATCCAGCTCCCTGGCCATGTCCTCGAGTTTCGTTTTAATTGTAAGACATTCTTCGGTAAACAATCGACTTGCCTGCTTACTTTCCTCTAAAATACACAAAAAATATTAGTATAATTACAACAGAACACAAGACTAGATCAAATGAATTGTTTGCAGCGAACATACCGCGAAAAGACCGGAATATTTTCCTCATTTCGACAATTCACTTTCAGTGTCAGACGCAAACTGAAATGCATTTGGACAGAAAATTTTAAGGAGCTCTTCTATAGTTTTTTTGATCGTAAAGAACCAATTCCGTGGGATGATAAAAATTTAAAAAAAATGGCCACAATCAGTCCTTACTGACACAATCTAACTGCAATTATTCAATTAGCAAGTGTTGCCCAAAAATTACTTATCCATTGTTTTGGAAAAACAGCCCACATAATAAATGCCAAATTTGTCGAAAGAAAATTGAATAATTGGTCCAATTGCAAGCATTGTTCATTTGATCAATAACTTTTTTGTTCTTGTAGTATTACTTACCTTCAGCTCTAGCTCTCTTTTCAAATTCATCGAAGAGTCGATTTACTTCATCCATTTCTCGTCTCAGACGGCGAAGTTGTGGATCTGCTGGGTCCCCTTCGCTAAGGAGCTTGTCAGCATCATCATTTAATGCCCTTCTTATTGCTGTTCTTTGTTCAGGTCCCATTGCAAGGAACTGTTCGAAATCCCATCCCTTAACTACTTTAATAGTGGCAAAGATCATGTTCTGCCTTAATCGAAGTTGTTTCTTCTGCCATAACGCAACTGATCGATCAAAAAGACGCTTAAGCCTTTCAGCAGATTCAATAGCTTCTTGATCCGGAGGCGGTAGCAACAGACAAGCACCTGGAACAGGTCCTTCAACCCCATTCGTGTTTCGTACTCTCCATTTAACTCTTCCAGAAGTGTCCATTAAAGTGCATGTTTCACCCTTTTCTAATGGCACCGTTCCTTGTTGCTTATAAGCACAAATTGCTTGCACCGGCGTTTGTCTGTTGACTGGTTGTTTTCGTTGTTTAAGTGGCACGATGTTTTGTGACCTTGTCTGAAGGTTTTGAACTGTTTCTCCAAATGTATTAAGTTCTTCCCGCAAGTCCTGCATACCTCTCAAAAGTGCTTCTCCTTGATCTAGGCCAAAATCGGATTGCGAGTACTTAGTATTAAGTATTTCATCACGTTTGGCAAGCCATTGTTCAGCATCTTTGATTTCTGCATAAAATTGGTGATATTCTGTTGCGTGTTTTAGATGAACTTCAAGGCACAAAGTTAATTGCAGTAACCAGGACCATTGTGATTGCAGCACTTGTAGATGAGCTTCAATACATTTTGAGGCTGGATGTTGTTGGACTAGAAGAGCTTCTCCACGGTCTAAGATTGTGGCAAAGTGTAACTCTCTCTTTTCAAGCTCGGACATTAGATTCTAAAAAAAGAGAGTTATTTTTAATTGATGAAGACTAATGTATATTAATAAATACTAAACAAAACACCCAGAAAAGCAAATTCATACCAAATTTATTTATGTGCAACGAAAAAACCATTGACTTAGGAATAAAAAACAATTAAAATGCGGTTGGAACCCTGTGTTGAAAAATATGTGACCGCTACTGTTTATAGAATCTACACCTGCTGTCCTAAAACTAACTCCAATCTGTATTTGGCGAATAGTTGAGAAAAAGCTGAAAATTATCGCTGATGACCTCAAATGGAAGCAACAAACATTACGAAAACTGAAACTATTCCTGAATTGACACTTTTGGTAAAAGATAAGACCAAATTTTAGAGGAATATATCTTAGAGGAAAGCAGACTCTGTTATTAAAAAATATTGCGTTTCCTGTACCTTCGTTGCATGAAAAGTGCAGATAGCATCATCGTCTTGGACCATTTAGTATGTGCCTTTTAATTTATATTTATATCTACATCATTCATGTTTTACATAGTAAAAGGGTTGACATCAAAACGTCGTATTAATATAACAAGGAGTTTTATAATGGGGTTGAAGAATATTTGTAAAAGCGACATCATACAAATGTTTATGTATCGTTCAGATTTATTGATCTTGAAATTATTATCCTTGAATTATTTAGCGAAACTACACGATGTCTGAGATTTTTTGAAAACGGAAAAATGATCTGACAATTACGATGGATACCCCGAAAGCATTACTCTAATGATATGAAATAAACAAAAAAGACAAATAGACAAATAAATTTGGATTTCATCTCAAGGTAATGCTTATTGGAAAAACCAAAATTAAACTTGAATTACTACAAAAAAAAAATAGAAAAAAAATACAGAACAAACTACAAATGAAAACCTGAATACACTTAATTTTAATCCTCATGCCTGAACCTTCTACAACTCAACTCGACTCACCTCATCCCCATTTCCATAGGAACGCTTGAAATTAAACTGAAATTTAGAATTTGCCTCAAGTGAAACGATTCAGAAAGAAATAAAAAAAACTAAAGAAGTCAAGGTAACTTCGGTTATTCAAAACTTACCTCATAGTACCGATGAATCGAGGGCAGGTCCAAGTTCTTGTCAGCCCAATCCCGACTAATTTCTACCTGTTCACGCTCATTCAGCCATTGCAATTCAGAAGAAGCTTGCGCCAAGAAGTGCTGAAGAGCATCCAAATCAGACAATCGCTTCGTCGATGTGCTCAACAATTCGGCGTACAGTTTTTGAAGTTGATTCAATCGTTGTTGATAAAGATTAAGTTCGTCTCCGGAAAAGTTCGTTTGTTGTCTTTCAGCATGGAGTATCTTTGAGTGGAACTGATCTATGATCTTGTGTTCCTGTTGGTGATGTTCTAATTCAGCTTTAACAGACGGCAGGTCTGAGCCATAGTCGGCAGCTAGAAGTTGTTTCTAAAAACAAAAATTTAAACATTAATAATTACTTGAAAAGAATATTATATATTATTATATCCACACTCACCAGTTTACTCTGGCACCATTCAGTATATTCTTGTAAGTCTTTGAAATATGGATTGGTATCGATTTGCCTAGTTTCAACAACGGTACGCGTTTGACGAATAACCGTTGTCTCTTGGACGGGATATCTAAGGCCGGACAGCTTCTGTACAAGGGTAGTGTGGAATGTCGTGCGTAGTTGTGACCATCTTTGATGGAGTTTCGTAACTTTCTTTTGTAGATCGTTTGCATGTGGATACCGTCCCTCTTTGAGGATGTGGCAATCCTGATTCATATCTTGGATGGGATCCTCCAAGTGTCTAATATCGGTTTCAAGTCCCTCAACAATATTTTTCGCATCGACAGGATGCAATCGCTCGATACGTCTGCTTTCCTCGGTAATTCTTACTTCTATTTCAATAATTTTCGTTTCGGTATGCTTAACCTCCCGCTGTATTTTATCAGCAAGACGTTGCAGACGTTCTAATCTTTCTACTTCCTGTTGCAGGATGTGATCACGATCAGCAAGTGCCGTTTGAAGCCGATACCATGTCTTTTCAATTGTTTCAGGTCCTAGCTCTGGTTCAACTTCAACTTCACCAATACTTTCAAAATATCTTTCGAGCTCTTTATATATTTGTATAAGTTTTGTTTTTTCACGTTTCTTTGGAGGTATTTCGTCATTTCGGAAACGATTCAAATCATTTAATAGTCGTTTCATTTCGATTAACGTTGATGGGAATGAGCGCTCTTGTAAATAGGCAGTTTTTTCACGGCACCAATATATATAGGTTTGCGCCAATTCTTTATACTCGTGTACTCGACGTTGTGAATCCATATCGAAAAGTGGATGTATCGATGGTGGCTCTGGGAATACATCGTACAATGATGAAATGTACGTGATCAGAGATTTCTCATCTGGTTCGTTTGTGTCAACATCTGAAATTAAAATATAAAATATTTGAATCAGATTGATGATTCTCTTTCCAATTTTGTCGTCTTTTGCCATTTTGTTGTTTTGAGATAGACAATAGTCAAAAATAAGAAGAAACGTGAAAGTGTGTGAGTCCATTTTATATCACAAAGTTTTGTTTTGGATGCTTAAGAACTATGATGCAATAAGCAAGACTGACTGGTAAAGCCAAATTACGTAAATTTGTATTATTACGATGAAATATATGAGGTGCCGTCAACGTGACAATGGCGGAATTTAATCAGACTCATAAACAAAAGTAAAATGTTCATATGATTACGCAGATAATACGCTGGCCATGTTTTTGAATTACACATATACTGCAGATTAAGCCATTTGGAGGTCTTTGGTTAACTTTGCATTAGTTAAGAACAATAATTTCGAAAGAAACAATCCACAAAGTTTTATCTTTTCTTGAGTAGCTCATAAGAGCAGAAATTTTTGAATACTAAATTGTATATCAACTTAAATACAGTAGCTAAATTATAAATAATAATGTAGCCATCTGATTATACTGACGATTACTACTGACCGTAACCAGTGTGCATTAATATGTTATGGGCTTCGTACTTTGGTTAGATAATCAAGATACTGTGCCTGGTAGCTTTTGAATTCAGGAATATTCGTAAACCTAATAGTTTAAACTAGTTTTAATGAACATTTAGATCGATAAGGATCTTCTGTTTGTTTCCACAAACCATCACGCTCACAAAAGCATATCTTACTGATTTTAAGAAACACGATTAATAAATAGAAAGGCAAAATGCCAAATTATGTCACACAGAAAAATAAACTCATTGCTCGGAAAGCATAAACAATTTACTAAAACCCTCGTCAGTCTTGTAACAATGAAAGTTAAAACCTTGAATAAAAATTGCAAAATTGCGTGCATCCTCCACTGAGAGAACCACCAGACTCTAACGATCGGTAGGTGTTCAGACAGCGTATCGCAGCACCATAAAATGATTATACTTCACATTAATCAGTCTAGCCAACTGCATAATAATTAACGTAGACCATAAGATTCGCCTGTCCTAATTGAAGGCCTCCACAACCCAGATTACAATACGAAAACTAGCGACAAAATTACCTGGCGAAAACCAAATACACACGTTGCAGGTTTAATTGCCTGTAAAGTGGCCTTCGTGGAGGTGAGGAGTTTTTTTAATCAAGGAAGTTTTTAAGTTCATGTGAAAATATTTACTTACCTTCGGGGTCAAGTAGACGCGTAACTCCGTATTCCTTTTCGACAAGGTGGAATGCAGTTTCAAGACGTTCACGTGGTCGAGAAGATCTAGCCTTTCGCCAGTCAAGCAGATCTGGTCGATTTCGGTGAACAATTGCTGAGAATGCAAGGCCATCACGCCAGGATGCTGTAAAGTCATTCACACGGACGCCAGGATAACGTGCCGTGGATCGACGAGCCCAACGTAATAGAGCTTCACGTGCTGATACGTTGTCCTCTTTGCCAACAACAATATCGGAGATCTAAAATACAAAAATAAAGAAGACATTAATAAATATTTCATGATTTCATTTATTCTTTTCATAAGAATTTTATTGTTTTTAGATATAAGCTTTGAACTTGCAGACTAAACTGAAAATTTCCTGTACTAAGAAAAGCATAACTAAGTGAATATATGGAAGAGTGAAAAAACAAAGATAAGTAACTGTAGTCCTTTTATACAAAAGCAGTACAAGTATTTATTTAGATATTTATATATAGTTCAATTGTGTTACAGAAAAGGAATAACGAAAAACATATTCAGCCTAAGTGGAATACTCTTCATCGACTCTGGATGAACTCGATTATTCGTATCGATCTAAATTCCATTATAAGTAAGGATCGAAGCGGCTACCCTCGATCTACCTTTTTCAACTAAAATTATTATTAGACTATTCACCCTTGTATGAGAGACTAGTAGTATAGAGAGCATCCCTTGAGCTTATGAAATAATCTTGTAGAAACCAAACACCAAACTCGATTTCGACCACTGAGTCTTTTTAGAGGACAATTTCTGTTAGGAACGAAGATAGTTATGAAGGAATGTCAATTAGGTGAGAAGGGTGAAACGCGAAGGACTATGGTAGAGTTCGAATACGCTGGGATGACAGTCGGACGACATCTAGGATATCGAGGTTGGAATTACCTATAGAAATATTATTTTAATGATTCCATTATTTCAAGATCAGTTATTTACCACCGATTGATTATTTTCTTAGAAACCTAAGTTAATTAACCAACAACTAACAAATCGAAAAAAAACAAAATTTACTTAACTGAAAAAATTCTAATATTGAGCACCATTTATGGTTTATTTTCAAAATAAAACGAGTGCTTAAATGCTACTTTATAAACAGAGATGAAAGTTTATAGTCAAACAGAATGCAACAAAATTCCAGCACTTCATAAATATTGGTGAAAACCTTTTGACCATTAGTGCGCTTCTTATGCGGTAAATATTTAAACATTATTTCACAATTAATCCCCACACCGACCAGCCACAACTTTGCCAGTCCAACTACTCTCTATAAACCGCTTCGTTTGGTGGCTTAAGAAAATGACAGTTTTATTCATTGAAGCGAATCGTGTGATCTCCTACTATGGTAAGATCACTAAATCTTACGAAAACGCCGTGACAACACGCAATCGAGAGGCATAACTATAGAGATTTATTTATTGTTGTTCCTAATACCATCCGGAATCCTTTTTAATTCAAACATACAATCGAATCGCAGAATATAATAGTGCTGATGGGTTGACACGATCACTATAAATGTGCTGGGTTGAATTCTTCTTAAGGAAATATTCGCATGCTCAGTTTCACCACTGCTGAATTTGGAATTGTGTTGCTTGATTTTATTGTGAAATATTTATTGGATTTGCGATGAAAAAATCAATCCCTAATTTAATTTTTGGTTCGAGTTATTAGATACCAAAAAATATGGCGATCAACGAAACGAAAATCTAAAAAAGGCGATTAGAACCTGTTAAAAGCTTTAATAAACCTGTCAATACCTAACCTCTCAAACAAAGCAATCTCAACAGGTGTAACAACAATAATGCTATAATAAAAAAAACACAATCGAAATCTAACGAGCGAATATAAATCCATTGTGATCGTGTCCAGAGATTGTTTATGGCTGTTTTTGCGGGTCGACCCCCCAAATCTCCATGTAGCAATTATGTTATGCTTACGCCCAGGAAGTAGACAAGAAACGATTGCTCGTAAGATCCACATTAAACCGATTTTTTGCTCGTTTTGTACAACATCAATCTGGACAGTATGTGCCGAGTATGATCAGGTATCCGATGAACGATCGCTGATCAAGTGAGAATCAATCAAGCGAACCAAAGACGTTTAGAACGATTAATTTCTGTTACTGTGAGTTTTACATCGTCATAATTAATTATTTATGAATTTTTTAATTAAGATACGGCATTTAATTTATTGGGCCATAATTAGACATTTGGAGTGAAGTTTTTATTATTGAATTAATTGTAAGAAATCACAAGTCACTATTGATGGTTTCGCACTGCGATAAAACCTTGCAGGTATTGATTACTTTTGCAGCAGGCCAAACACCTTGTTGGGCGCCACGTGGGATGCACTTCAATCGATTTTGCTGGTGACATTCCAATAGCAATTTAAACTTAAAAGAGAACTTAAGCCTGCCGTAATTAAGCCTACTACACTAAAGCCTAATTGAAGGTTAAGTAGGAGAAGGAGGTACATATGGGTTCGTTACCTATTTAGATCAAGACCAACCGAAGACATAACTGGTTTCAAGTGCTAAGGGGTTTGTTGTTGGTACATGGAACACTCAAGACTAAGTTGTGTGATGGATGTCTTGCAATTGAAGCTTCTTCGTACGGGAAGAGGTTTATGCACTTTTCTATTGTTGGGGAATTGTAAGATATGCAAGGCAAACTAATCCAGTATCGGTTTCATTGATAGGAGGAGGAGTACAATGGTGGGAATATCTACTTTCAGAATCTGTTTTTGTGGACGATTTTTTTCGCAGAGAATTCCTAATGAACAAGAGGCGAAAAACGAGTGAAATATGTGTAAAAGGGTTACTTTGTCAGAAGGAAATTAATAAACTTTTTTTGTTTTTTGCAAATTCTTTTCAGATTGCTTTCTCCATTATGAAATCAGGAAAATAAAGAGCTTTGATGATGAGCAACTTTTATATTATGGTGGTTCGCAAAGTTAAGTGATATTTTTAAGATGTAAGATTTTCAGTAGATTGGATTCAAACTATATCTGGACAAGGGGAAACGAAGCAGACATGAACTTCTAAGAGAGTACTGGTGGTACACAATTTTCTGACATTCGCTCAAACCTACAGGGAGATTCTTTAAATTGAAATATCAAGAAAGATCCAACCCCTCACAATCATCATAAAATATCTGTCGTTATTTACAGTGATAATTGATTTAATATGTTGTTGTTTATTTCACAAAACATTGATGAAAGGTGCCCACTTAACTCTCTATTGACATGGTAATCGAGTTGTACGGCTTCAATTTAACATGGTCACAGCAATTGTTTTAACAAGAAAATTTGTTTGTATGTTCACACTAATTTTAATCTCAATCGGCTTGAAGTCTTAAAGGCGCAGCAAAGTGAACATCTTTTATTTGGCAATGTAAGCATTTAATGGCATTGCATAAAGTGACGATGAAGGTAGTAATATGATTTTTGACAAACTACTTGATAAACGCACTTGATAAGCATGGAGAGTTTTAATTATTTGGGTAGGAGATGATGATCCTGACAAGAGCCAACCTTGGCGTTGATTAGTTCATGTGGAACGTATATTCCTAGTCTATGTACTTTGCCCGTTTCTATTATAGGAGCATTTACATAGTAAGCCAGTTTGATTCACAGGTTGATAATTTTAATCTGTTTAACCTTGCATTAGATTTCATTAATGATAAGATATCAGTTACGTTTTTTGCCAATAAAACAGACCTAGCGAGAAATGTGATGTTGTTTTATGTAAAAGACTAGCGCTCAGATTATGCCTCTTTGTACTGTTGACGGTGGTATCATCATTGAGTGCGATGTCGGACAGCAAGCTCTAATCGGAAAGGTAGTTAGGAGAAGAGTGAAAAACTGACAAAGCCAGGCCACGGTTTTATTCCATCGGTTTTATTCAATACTATCGTGACAGAACGCTCACTTTGATAATCGAACAGGAGATGGCTTTCTCGTTTATTATGCGATAGGATGATAGAGGACAGGGAATTTCTGTGAAGAAGGAAGGCAAGAAAGAAGGAAAGTTGTCTAGATTGGAAAAACGGAAAGGCGAAGGACCATACCGCGGAGCGGATTCGGTTAGTAATGTCTCCGCACGGGTGTGGTTGGGAACGTCAATCTGGCAAAGAGATCTACTTCGAGATTCTGAGATCTGTAAACATACTGTCCCATCGGTAGAGGACTGAGAAGAAACAGTATCGAGAATGGGATCATCGGAAAACACTAGAAATAGTAGGATATTGCGTTCACGTGTAGGCAGGCTAAGATGGTGAAAAGCTGATGAGTGTTGCAGGCAGAAGACAAATCGTGCACATACAGCGGGGATCGCTCAGATAACTAGTAATACCGGGGACCGACTAGAAACTTAATCTAGATTATGACGTCAGAATGACGCAGAACCATCTAAAATATATAGAAATTAAATGGAGTTTACGTCATTCTGACGTCATAATCTAGATTAAGGGTGCTAGTCTGTCGAGGGTATAAAACACTAATGACAATACACGGAAGTTTCGGATATAATATTAAAAGAATGAAATTTTTTGAACATGCCACCTGTCGACTTTGCCTGGGGTTATCCGGGACGGACCTACCATGACGGCGAGCCTTTCTTGAAGTCGATCCTACACTTAAGCTTTCAAATCCTCCATAGGTCTATACAAAAGTTGACAAGAATAGAGAAGAGGAAAAACTGTGATGAATTTGATAAACTGCCTCTTAGCTTTTACGCTCATGTGGTGCAATCTCCTTACCTAATAAACGTTATCAAAATGGTTTTTTATTTTACCAAGAAAAGAATAAAACCGCGTCAATAAATAACAATCTTTCACCTTTGGACGTTTGGGCTCAATCGCTTGTGCAACATGATACCCAATTTGGGTTCTGCTATCTCTTGCCGTGTGAAGTAAATCCTGCGCACTTGCCTCCTCCTCCGCTCTAGTCATAGTGGTCACCTTCCTTACAATATGTGTTGTTATCCTCCGATGGCCATCAGGAGCACGCTGCGACGTTTTTGTCGACTCCAGACTAGACCCCAACACCTCAGTTGAAAGCCGCTTATTCCTCGTAATCGCTTGAAGGCTCTGAATATTCTCCGGGATCTTGGTAAATCCATCAGCATTATTGTGATAAGTATTCTTATGATGAACCATGGACGTTGTTGTATGTGGAACAATACCAGCGGGTAATCCCCCCGGATAGTCTGTAATCACGGCTTCGATGGTCTTCTCATGCTTTACTTCATGCTGGAAACGGAGGTTTCTATCATCGAGATTCGTTGTGATTGCTGGTCCTTTCGATGAGATCCTCTTTAAGCTCGATTTCCTTTCTGGTACAGCAACAGGATTCTCCTGTGTTGCCCTCATAAATACACGTCCAGGTGGACGAAATTCGTCGTCAATTTTATACATTTCGTCCCGTTTCTCAATAAAAAAACTTCGCTAATATCACTGATAGGTTTTAGAGCTGCACTTTAAAAATGCGCGGTGATTTACATTTCCGATCGCGATCGTTTCAGCGACCATGAAAATATGAGTCTACACTGCCATATGAGGGCTCTATTCACTGAGCGGAACATTCACATGCACCAGCACCACAGCAAGGGAATTTCAGAACAAACTTTGTACCTGTAGCTCGGAAAACCCAGGTGAGTGGGAATGGTCGGCACAATTTTGCTTTGTGTTTTTTTTTCTTCTTTACTTCGAATTTGTTCACTATTTTTTTTCGATTAGCACTGAACTAGACATACACCACTAAAATAGAAGGAAATTGTTTTTAAATTTGTGTTTGTAACCGGAAATAACGGTTATAACGCGGCGGACATAAAATTGAAGAATTATTTTTTGTTGGTTTTCTCAAATTAATTTTTCGCGATTTGATTGTGATGGAAACGTTTCGAGTACTTTTCAGATTTATTGTTTACTTTCCGAGCGAATTTCGACTGATCTTCTTCTCCACTCTAATTGCATTTTGATTACCAGTAATTCCACGGCGCACTCGAACAATGTTTAGAGCGCACCTTTAAGGTCACAAATTTATACTAGCAAAACAGTCGCAGGCAAGAACGGAGAAGCCTTGGATTTCGATAAAATTATCTTAAGATTAACGAAAGTTTTCAGATAATGCTAGAGTGGCATCAGTTATACTCGTACAGCTATTGATAAGGGAGTAATCAATAAGGGGGTCGCTTAAATATTGCAGTTTGAGAGAGAAGAGAGCTTCAAAATCTAACTTTAAAGGAAGCAGCTAGACCGAGCCTATACATAGTGGTCGTGTGGCCACTATTTTGGCCACTTCTAAGGGATTTTCATGATCCTTTAATCCAAACGAGTTCTGAACCAATTCAAGAGCTGTTCATGTGGAGCATTTGTCGTAACTTCAACAGATTCTTTCAATTGTTTTTTTTACTTTGCGGGTATCCACCTGCATTTTCCGCTTTTCCATATATGAACAAGTTGCGGCTGTGACATCACAATAATTAACCCAAACTAAATAACAACAACAAAAAAAAACAAAAACAGAAAAAACATGATATGAATTTAAATAGGCGGTTGCGCAGGCGTACAGTGGACTAGTGTTGCCATATGTGGAACAAATGTGGCGATGGTGGCGAGTTAATTTGAATTCATTCAAACTTGGAAGCCGTCAGCAATGAACTCTAACGAGATTTCCTTGTCGCCGCAAAAAGAATTGGAATTTCGAAAAAAATATTATTATTATTATTGAATTTTTTTTTTCTATTTCCATTGAGAAGATTTTTGCCTACATATATTGTGTGGCAAGTATCACGGCTTGAGCTTAGGAGGAGCTCATGGTCTGTTGGGTATCAACAGGTTTTGCAAATCGTTAATCATCGAATATAGTAAACAGCTAGCTTCCAAGTTTGGATTAGAGATATCGATGGCTTAAATTGACTGTGCTTATTTGCATACCGCTGTTAAAAAATTGACATGCGGATAATTAATTGCATTATCAGATTAATTGAAAGAAATTTAAGAGCATGAGGTTGGAATTAATCATAAATTAATAGATTTAATTGTAATTGGATGTTTTTGCAAGTTGTTTCGTGTAGAAATGGTCGTATGGAATATAAGGAAAATCTACCAACAAATGTTGATTTGAAAGATAGGCAAGAGCGAAGTAACTTTCAGACTTAAATATTTGTTGAAAGGAAGCATATGAGAGAAGTTTCAAAACAACATTGGTCTTTTTTTAAGCGATCAGATACTATCTCAAATTATGACGAAGAAAGAGCCATATTCATAAATATATACCGGGATGGTCACGCTTCTTTTATTATTAGTATGAACTGCAGATGTCGCTGGGTGACTTTCGATAAGTTCCTGGATTTTTGTCAATATATGTATAACCACGGAATCATTCTTTTACGCACGAAAATTCCTCTACGTTTTTAGCACCAAAACGAATGAAACAGAGTAGTGAGGTGGAAATATTGTTTTTTTTGTGTGTGTACTTGCTTGTTGTGATCTCCTATACAAGTAATGATAAAGGATGGTTTATGCCCAATGAGATCGGAGCCCTACTTTTTAAATAAAATAAACAAGAGCTGAATTTCGCGCCATTTTTGAACTGTCAAGTAAGAACTAGGAGGTTTTCAAATATAGCTCGATACACACTCGCAAAACGCATTGAAATAGTGAAAATTCAATACAAAAATGGTGAAAATATCACGGAAACGGTTCGTAAAGTTAGTTCTGCTATCATAAAGCGACTTTTCGCACAATATAGTGAATTTAATCAATAAATTCGAATGCCCCAGCTGAAAATCTTCCTGCTGCACCAGTATGGATGAAAATTGAGTTTTGTCCATTTCGAGACGATCGCACGAATGGGGGGATATCACAAGCCAGTTTGCGCTGCATAAGATCTTGGGACACTTATAAGTTGCAGTCAACACAAGAATTGAAACCAGCAGTGTAAATGCATAAACAAGACCATGATTGTGACCAAGTGATTCTCATCGGTCTGGGTACGTAACCAAACAAAACCGTCGCATCTGGGGGTTCAAAAACCCAAGAGAAGTAGTCGAATAATCTCTCAAATCACAACGAGTGACTTTTTGGACCATACTTTTTTGAAAATACTGCTGGTTCGACCGTTACAGTGAACGATGTTGGCCTGAAATTGATACTGTGGATGTGGACGACATAGAGCTTTTGAAAGAATGGCTCTACTGAGTGAAAATTTCCCAGGACGTGTGATTTCTTGAAATGGAGACTTAAATTGGCGATCGACATCGTGAGATCTAATACCAATAGACTTTTTTCTTTTGGGGCTTCGTTAAAGATAAAGAATACGCCAATGTTCCAGCACCGATTCAAGCACCGAAACACAAAACTAGAGTTGCTATTATGCGAAAAAGTGATGAAAAATATCATAAAAAGAATAATCGTTTGCAAGAAGAGAGAGAAGAGAAAAGACACCTCTTGTTGAAAAACCCTACATACAAAATAAGAGAAAAATATACGGTGCTCAGACTGATTTTAAGCTAAACGTAAAACTTAAATTTATTCAGCAAAAAACATTTAAGAAAAACTTTTTAAAATCTAAAATATGAATCGAAATCCGCATTTTCTCTTTAGATAGGGAACATATTTATGCGAAATATTGTAGTATTATTTAGTTAATAGTTTTGCTTATCAAAGTTCATAGCAGGCATCTGCCTTGAGTTGGCTCACAATAGATGAGAAATATCTTCCTATTCTGGATTTAGAGTAAGTAATAAGCACTCAATGAGTGGCGAAGGCGACTTTATCAGAATGCAAAACAAAACGGAGCAATTTTATTCACTCCTTGAGAAATCGTAGAATTAGAACATCTGAGTTAAATGCTAAAAATTAATGTTGAAGAGACAGAAAACACGGCGACATTATTAACACTGTGAAAACTATTTATTTTCTAAATTGTGGATGCCCTTCCAACGACGGTTTTCAACTCCATTTTAAGTTTTTGGGTATGATTAGCTGAAATGGTTCAGATTCTAAAATATATTTTGATTTTTAAACAACTTTTTTAAACTTGGTAAACACAATGCAATAAGGCTAAATCTCTTCCTTCCCAAATAACAAAACTAGATTTAAGCCAGTGCAGTCATTCCAGAACACTTTCGCTATTATTTAATCACAACTCCGGATTATAAGTTCGATTCAGCTGGACAAAATCCAATATAATTTAGCAACGATAAAAGAAACTTTAAAAATCACGCCTGGGCCATAATCGGTCAACCACAAAAAGTGGGTGCTTCATCACTGGTAATCCTTCGCAGTTTTCCTCTAATTCACCAAGTAAATATCCAGCGCAAATAACAACCGCAAACAACGTTTCCATCACAACCCTTCAACAAAAAAAAAACTTAAAAACCACCCACTTCAAAAACGGCCAACAAAAAGGTAAAAATCCGTCAATTCGCTTTGTTCGAATTAGAATCGATTGCGGCGAAAAATATCAAGCGAATTTTTTATGATAAATAAAAACGCACTTTTCTCCGCGAACTTTTCAACGTCAACGTTTTTCGGCTCGAATATGTTCTCGCTGTCGACCACGACTAGGCTATGATCGGCGAAGTGGATCAAGCTTCAGTCTCAGGTGTATACATCACAGGTGTATCCCCCCATTACACCTGAAGACATCCAAACAATCATTTACACGGCAGCTGTGGCGAGCGCAGCGCTGACATATACAAATGTAACCTGTACCAGGTGGACACACAGGCGAGGTGGGGGCGGACAGACATGAATGGGAAGAAGCCAAGTGCATGTAACAACTTCCACGGTTACCCGAGCGATATACGTTCAGGTGAAAAAGAGACCTGAGGATCCGTCGGCGTGCTGTTTGTTGTTGTTGTTGTTGATTTTTTAGTTTGTTAGTATTTTGCACGCCGATTTAGTTTAATTGACGAAACTCGCGGGAGAGAGCCCGGATGGTAGTGGTGTGGAGCGAGATGTGCACAGCATGGAGCGACAGGGATGCCGCAGGTGATTCCAAAGGTATAAAGGCAGAAATCAGCAAAATGGGTCTTGTCCCCATCGCTGAAAGAAGTTTGCGTTCTACCCGGAGGCAGCTAAAAAGTCTTTCGTTACGTCAGACTCTGCCTTCGGTACATAGAGTATGCGGGGCGATGCTGTCATGGTTATGTTGTACCTGATTATGTCACCTGGAGCTAAAATCTGTGATCTTAAGGAGAGGGCGGACAACACGATCGCGAAAATATTTTCTTCCAACGCTAATTATGTTACTTTGCCCGAAAGTGGCAGAGGTGCGGTGTCAGGCCGGTGCTGGTTCTTAGCGCGGAAGAAATCACCAATGACGTCATTCATTTGGAATTTACGATGTTTGCTATTTGCCGTGTCACGGCGATTTCGAATACAAATAAAAGTTAATGATTTTAAATCTTTATTAGATGATAGCTTCCCATTGTTGGCAATAAAGATAAATCGGAGATAGTGACACAAAAATATAAAAATAGGGTTTTGCCAATTGATTTATGGCGGAATAACGTAAAAATAAAAATGACAGATTCCAGGTAAACTGAATAATTATCTAGTTTCGAGCTTTGTCGTGATTGAGAAGAAACAGTCTATGAGAGAGAAGGACACGATGCTATGATTTGCTTGTATAGCTTGGGTACATCTATGGGAGTGTTTTTAGCTACATATTTGTCGGAAACACCGTCCCTTTTGTATCTAATTTAACTTAACGACAGTTTGTTAGGTGATTAGTGCCACATCCCTTACACATCTATTATGGAGCGCTTTGTACGTTTATCCCTACTCAGAGGACTAAATTCCTTATCGTCTTGGACGTAAAGATGAATTAATATTAGCTAATGATAAATCCGCCTACCGTATTAATTGTATGTTTGAAATGTAAGGAAGCAAACTGCAATCTTTGGAATCTTAGAGCTGTTTTAGACGGTGCGCTTCAGCGCATGTGCCTCACGAACGTTTGGTGATGAAGGGAGGAGTGGGAATGAAGAGAGGTACCACCCCACTTCTCCCTTTATCCACAAAGTTCGTGAGGCACATGCGCTAGAGCGCACCGTCTAAACCGGCTCTTAAATTGCTTTCGATAGCGATTTCGCTCTAACTGCTCTTAAACTTCGTCATAGGTTTTTAACCTACCGCTCTTAACAAGTTAAGCAGGTGCTGGTCGTTCCTCGGTCGTCCCTCAAGGTTCTATTCTCGGACCACTTCTAGCCCTTTAGTGGTAAAAGACTAAGTTTCATATGCACGCTGCGCTGATGATGTGCAGCATTATATTTCTGCCCCCAAATACATTATTGTGCAGGGAAGATTATGTGATTTCGTGCTGGCCAACGTTGAAACTACGACAACTACAACTATCGAAGTCCCGTTGTATTTTTTCTCTCACTCTCCCATATCTCGTCCTGCTCTACCACAAAAGGTTTTGAATGAGAAAAATCTAAGAGTTATCCTGAATAGCAGTATGACCTGCTGTGACCATATTACTGCCATTATAGGAAAAACATACGGGATTATGTCGAAACTTAGGTGTATAATCCCTCATTGTATAATTTAATACAAAGCTTAACATACTGAATTTTATGTATTTAGATTTTAAAATTGTACAAACTCCGATTCGAAAACAACTTTATAAAAAGACTAGGTCTTCTTTCCAAGAAGGATGTGTACAGCCGTGGTAGGTTCAATCCTCACGTGGTGTGGTGGCCAGCGCTGAGCAGGTTTCATAAAATCGGTTAAGGCCCAGAGGACGGCAACAATAGAGGCAACAAGGACCACGAAAATATGCCCACGAACGCTCTTGAGGTTTTCCTACTTCCTCCCGATCTTCACAAACAAACACCTGACCTCGTGCAGCGCGCTTCGACTCAGGGAATGCGGGCTTGTACCTAAAAACCCTACGGTCATAGCAATACCATCCACTTGTTACCCAAAGGTTGCTACAACAACAGGCTACGTTCCCCACAGATTGATTTTCAGGAAGGACTTCTTATTGATCTATAAGAAAAGATTTCCATATGCAAAGTTTCTGACCTTAGCCAGAGATGGACAACTTCAAATAAAATGTCCCGTTGTCTCTCTGGCTTGTTCCTATACTCAGTTACGGCAGTGGAGTTCTCAATTTCGGCTTAAGGGAGATACTATCAAGTCAATAGGCATAACTTGTCTTAAGCCCGACAGACGGATATCTTTGGGAGCTATCAGTAGGCGTAATGTAGGAATTTGCAGTAGAAACCCACATATTTGTATAATAGTACATGGGAACTTAGCTATATCATGAGTGTGATTACACCAATAATTTAAAGCCACTATAAAAAAGGTATGGAATTATTACTGTACCAGTTATGGGATTAAGCCCAATGATTTCTCCTATTTCTATAATTTTCCCAATTAAACCATAGCGGTAGACGTAGGCTCCGTAGGTGTCAGTTTAAAGGTCTCAATGGGCGTTACAACTAAAGTAAGAAAACACTAAAATTTTCTAGGTCTGCAATTAACTGAGTTTATGTTATGGCATGTAGAAATAAACAAGAATTCGCTAATAAAATTCTGAAAGTAAACAAATCCTTCATGCGACAACCCTCGCAAAACCTCGAGCAAAAATCTGGAAAACGAGATACAATTGAAATAAAAGCAGCCTTTTTAGAATACTAAATTGAAGCCTAATAGCAGCTCAAAGCTAATCAATCTCTGAAGTAACAAACATCTCAATTCTGTCATTTCGCATCAAATATAGCGAAACACACATTACAAGCTCGCAAGATCAATCGAAGGTGAATGTAGCAAGAGTGCGGCAGTTCTGCGAAGCCCACTCAAGAGGTTAGAATCGCACGTAGGAGGTCGGACAAGGTAACAAATAAAATTTAGTCGCCATCCATTAAAACCAGACCGAAAGCCCACCAACTTACTAGCAACATTCTAAAGCCCTTGAGTGCCGAACCGCCACCATATGTCAAGCTGGGAAACTGGTCTGCCAAGAATTCCGCCCGTTGTCCAACCGTTCTTGTTCGCGGAGCCATGCTCGAGTGACTTCCTACTTTTGACCTCTTGTCTTGTCTCGCAACAAGTTTTTATTTTTATTTTACTCGTTTTAGTTACAGCAATTAACTTCTTTGTTTGCGGCCATCTTCATTGTCTCTAGAGTGGCATCTTTCGCCTTTATTTATGGACGTGTGAGTCGAATGCAAATTCCGAGAAAAAGAAAGCCGCGGAGACTCACCCGTGGAGAAAAGCGACTTGAGGTTAGAAGAAACTCTCATTAATGGAAATTTTTAATTAATAATTTTCGTGCGAGAATCTGCCACTGCCACTGCAGCCTCCCCACTGCGATGCAGAATCGATTTGAATTTTCTACTTGCAGTCCGCCATAATTATCTTCAGCGGTGGAATTCGCAATCAGCTGTCGATCACATTTGATTGTGTACATTTTCTGTGCTAATCTCCAATGGTTGGATGTCAGCAAATAAATCACTATTAAATCGCGCATAAAATTGCTGAATTTGCAGCTTTTCAAAATACCTGGATACACCGATCCGGCCGGGCGCAGATCTGTGATCCAAGCAAGTAAGATCGGAATATGGTGGCGCTGGCATTTCGTAAATTAACCCGCGGCGAGTTTGCGATGTTCCACGCTGTTTGACGGATGCATGTCTTGACGCTGTTGTATGTCGTGTTTTTTATCTAGATAATTGCGAAATTTGTAATTCAATTAATTAAAGCCGAGTGCGAAAAAGTAATGCCGTTAGATTGTTTTTAGCAATTCATGGCCAGTGGTGGCATCTTTTGGTATTAAATATGTCACTGTGGCGACATCTGTTGTAAATGGTTGAAATTATTCTTTGTAAATGACTACGTGATTCCCATAATTCTTGAGCCGACCAGAGCGCCGATAATCATATTCATAGCGAATTCTTACATTGGAAGAAAATGGGATAAATTAAGGCTCAATACATGCATGTAAGAGAAAAGTTCAGCAAGCCTATTGTCAAAAGGAGGTGTAGTGCTAAAATATGGAAAAATATGAAAACTTACAGTCGAAAGCCATATTTTAAGTCCTTAACTCTGCACTTCCAGTATTAACAAACTAAGCTATAGAAGAACATGGAGAAAGAAGTGGCAAGCGTTAAACTAAATTCCTATTACATAATCGTCAGTGAGAGTGATTTAATTTGATCTGAAAAAGGTAATCATCTCTATTCCCACTCCATGACCTAACTCAAGTGTGATCTAGATAAAATCAGGCTCTAGTTAAGAACTAGCGTAGGCATAAAATGATTACTGATAAAAAAAATCAGCATCGTTCGGGTAAATGTTTATTTGACTGATATTTAAACAGTCGCCCACTGTAGACCGATCGCCGCGCGTTCACTTTAAAAACATTCCAATTTTTCTGCCCACGATCTTCTTCCGAATTGTATTCTTCACCATTTACGGAAATCTCAAAAAACTCGCTAGCGGAATTTGCTGCTGTATCGAAAGGCCGTTAAGCTTTTAATTACTAGAAACAAGAAATTTATGACTTCCAGAAAGGCGCTCACCAGCTGCAACAATGCAATAAAAAAGACCAACAGATAAGAATAAATCTTGGCGATCGTTTAAGATCCCGTGACTAATCGAACAATAAAAGCGCAACGAATTTTGTTTATCGTTCCTTTGATTGCAAATTCATGATCGATTCATTGATTAAAATCGCAAAAACCATTGCTCCAGCTGAACTCCGCCCAATTATGATCTTTTAAGTGTTTGAGTGATCCTTTGTCGCTGCTGCGATTTCAATTGAATTGCACCGAACTCTGACAATCAAGATCGATTGCATCATTGGCTGTGGAGGCGATTTACTTGGATTTATTCTCGCGATTCGGCATCGTTTGTGCATATCTTTACTCGATTAAGGTTCGTTGCACATAAGTCAGCCTTCAATTATGCACCGATCGACATCAGTAGGGCTTATACTGATCTTCGTGGCATGATCGGCGTTGACCTCGTTCCATTGTTGTGATTTATGGCAACAATTGTAGCAAATTTGGATTTATTGATTTTTCTCAGCAATTTTATAAAGATAAGTTTTGCTGTCACTTTTAATCTTGCACGGCCTTATTCACTTTATTCACTCGACAAAGTGCTTGGTTTATTTTCTTTGCAGTCAGTAAATGAGAAAATTTTGCAGTGAATGCAATTCAGTGGTGGATTTATGAGCTTTTAATTGGTTATTCTGCTCTTAAAGAAAAATTGCATATAATTTTTCTCCACTTAGTTTCGATGGGGATTTAACATGCTTAATAACTTTGTGATGAAGGCAAAATTAAGCTAAATATAGTTGAGTGCGATTTTTAAGAGCCGCATTCATATTTTATTGTCAATATGAATGTTACTCTATGATTAAGTCGCTAAAATGAAAATAATATTTCAATATTTTATTAATGAAAATTATAGTGTAAGCTTAGATGTAAATTTAAATGGTAGATCAACATCAAGTACATCAATAGATCATGTCCAAGCAGCTTGTGTCACCACATGCTTACTAAGTATAGAATCTTCTGCGGAAATTTCAGTATGAAAGCCATAAATAATTAACAATGAACTGATTCTGATTGTACTCAGTATTAATATTCAATATGGTGTGTAACTTATTTCTTGAGGCCATAATGCATGCGATCGACACCACGTATTTCAAGTTATTTAACTGAAGCCTGTGCAAATTTTTCACAGCTGCAACTCGATGAAAAAACAAACAAATTCAATATGCGCACAAACATTATTAGAATGTTAAAGTTTGATGGAGATTTTAGTGGCACTCCCTGACAAATGGTAAGCAATCCGGTTCTAGTGACGAAGGTATTTTATGTGACAAGAACATTTAGCAATAGTTGAATCTCAATTTTATTATTGCTTAACTTAACTTAACCGAATTCTACAAATAAAAGTGGTGGGAACGTTTGCTTAACAATCTCTTGAAGACATAGCCCTACAGATGATGAAACAAATGTAATGTTCCTGCAGGAATTGTTGGTTTTTATACAGAACTAAAAAATACAATTAGCGGTAGTCACATAAAATAGAAAGCAGAATGAATGTAAAACAGAGAAACGTTGAGACACAAATATTTAAGGCTTCATAAAAGACTCAAATATCATTTTAGAAATTCTTATTAGCCTTAACGTTTTCTGTTGTTGGCTTCTTTTAAATATTTATTTTAAGTCAGCTGAATAAATATAAGCAAAAACAATAGTATCACAATGAACTTTTTGTTTGATCTGTTAAATAGGATCGTGTTGCAAAACGTTTGTAATCATTGACCTATATTTATTATTTAATAAGACCCATGATTGCTATCTTTCTGCGTTAAGAATCATTGTGAACTTAGTTCTTCAAGCATTTATCATAATTTCCCTTCTATATTTCAAAAATAAATTTTTGACCGTGCTGCCATAAGAAACATCGTTAGTTTCTAAAAAACAGTTTAAATAAGCAAAGATATTAACAACAAATTTCAATTTAGTTTTCAGTGAATTGAATTAAGCTGTGCTGTATATAATATGATGACTAATATTATTTAAATTGATAAATTGACGAAAGTCT
This sequence comes from Thereva nobilitata, assembly GCA_963855945.1. Taxonomy (NCBI): domain Eukaryota; kingdom Metazoa; phylum Arthropoda; class Insecta; order Diptera; family Therevidae; genus Thereva; species Thereva nobilitata. The sequence continues at coordinate 234,947,087 of OY979694.1, forward strand.
TTCCAACTTCTAAACTGTACAATATAAATCAAAAATGTTCACCAATTTATTGCATATTCTTGAATATATCCTTAATAAGTAGTGATTGTGCCATGATTCTGCACCCACATTTAATAACATTTGTCTTTATTTAGATTTTGATTAGAAATTTGCTACATTTCGTTGACCCGTCGTCGGTCGCCCACTCGATATCTCAAGTTTAATAAGAGTCGATAAATCCAAAATGAAAAATTCATAACATTCACTAGAGGATTTCTTAACTTTTGTACAAAATTCATTCAAAATTACCCAAAAGCGACGAATCATAAGCAATAAGTGTAGGCAGTTGTTCCCCATAAAATGTGCGAATCGAACAAACTGTTGACTTTAGCCAAACTGGAATTTTGCCATTTCGATGTGGGCTCGATTCACAAAAGGAGTTGACAACTCTTTAAGAAACCACTCTTTTAACAAAATGAACGGTTTTTTTTTCGTTAAAATATCATCGAAATGGAAGTAAAATTATCCGCCCCCAAGAACGGTGTAGGCGCAAAAATTGTTCTTCTTTTATGTTGTGTTGATTTTCTGCAACGAGGAAATTAATCCGAAAAGCAATTTTCTTCCGATTAGCCGAAGCCTTCGACCAGATCAGACCAATGCTAATTTGAAAACAGACGAAAACTGTTGGATCGGTTTTTGGCTAAAATTGTTGTGTTGTAACCTTTATATTTTTATTGAAAAAACATTCAAAGTAAGTCTGGGGCGTGGGACGATTTATCGATTGCTCGATACAATTTCGAGTTGGCCGCGGGACAATTAAGCGATCCAGCAATGTCGATCGATTGGGGATCGATCACGTAAGTCTTTACTGTCGCGTTCTGACATAATTCGGATGGAATCTCCTGCGGGGTGTTATGTCAGGAGTTTATGAAATCACGATGTTATCGATGTCGTTTTTGGGGTGGGATGGGAAGGTTAATTAGGAGAAATCTTATTTATTTTTTCATTATATTTAAATTAATGCTAGACACGACGTAGAAAGTTTTTATTTGATAATAAATTATCGGTTTTTTGTATAATGCGTTTTGGACGAAGATTTTTCCAGGCTTATCGATGTTTACAAGAAAATACGGAATAAGTCAAATATCTAAACTATATTTAAACATCTATTCTGACTAAACAATAATATCCTATAGATCAGGCAATCAGTAATTATACTTTCCGATGCAAGATTTTCTTTTAAAAATTTTCACAACTATCGAGGAAGTATTCTCCTTGGGGTTTGGGTGCTCTGGTGCGGCAACATTTTAGAGAAGAGTGTCATAAACAATATAAAGTCATAAATTTTGGAAGTTTTTATATAATAATAATGCTTCGACGTGCTCACAATTCGTCTGTCTATAAATAAGTCAATATTAGTATAACATATACATACTCATGCATAAGTATCGCGATCCAATAAGGGCCAATCTGCATAAAAGTAATGATAAAAATTAAATATGTAAATCTAGATAGAGAACATATCTAATATGAACTGATGAAGAATCTACATATTTCATTCCATATTTCCAGCAGCAGTTTCAAAAATGCTTCTTCCTAAATGAGAGGGCAACAAAATTAACTATGCACTACTAAAGGATGTCTGTAACATGCAAATATAGACAATGTAATGCTCAATAAGTAAAACTAAACTAGTTTTAATATTTCGTTGTAAGAATTTACAAAAGTTGTGTTTTGTTGCTAATAAAAAATAACCAGTAGCTTTACAAAGTAGAGCATAACTCAACGATGCAGTTAAACAGAATTTAACAAAAATTTAATTCGAATTATTTTGGTTTTTGAACAATCTTAGGAAAACCTTTTTGACTTAGTCGATATTAATCTCATTGGGAATTTTTAAAGGGAGTATTCTGCAAGTCATTATTGATGTTAACCAGAAATACCAATCAAAACTTCTACCGACAATATTTGATTGTCCAGTGATCGAATAGTAACAGGTACCGTCGAAATACTAAAAGATGTACATCGAGGATGAGTAAATCTGTGTGAAAGTGGAGGAGCTTTATCTAGGATGGGCTAAGAAAGATGGAGAGGCTGTCGTCTTATTTCTGTTCTTAGAATTTAGGTAAAAGATTTTTCTGTAAAATAAGTAGCAACAATAACAATATGGTCGCCCTTGTGTGATAATTTTTGTTATTGATTTAATGAATCACAGAAGAATTAAATGATAAATGTTAATATCTTTCCAAAAATAAACAATGCTAACAAAACATAGTGATCAACCTCAAAGAAATTGCAATATTTGGACTCCGCCGTTATGAATAAAAGAAGTGTACATATCCTAATTTATAATTTAGGTTCTTAATGAAAGAAATACAAAAATCTTTGAAAGACTCCAGACTTTCAAGGATATAATTTTTAAATTTCTTGTTAACTTTTAAAATACCAAAAAGAAAGAACTTTGCGCCGAAAAAGGACAGTTTTCCATACAAGAAAGTCTCATAATATACAATCTAAAAAAAATTCTAATGAATGCTTTGTCAAAACGAAATCGATATATGTATGTACCATTATTCCTCTAGGATAGCTTTGGTTGTTATTTCATTTCATCAAAATTTCCTACTAAGCGGTGGAATATCTTGTTGCATGTTTATTGTGAGTACCTACAAACTGTGCTGATATCTTTTTAAGTCGATTCATTCTCTACTAGAAGGCCGAAGTTCATATGTAGCCTTTGGAAATTTATTTGAACAAACTTATTCTTACACTACTTTTTAAGAGTGATACTCGAAAAATTCGTCATTTATGGAATAGCCTAGTTTTTTCGAAAGCAATTACTGGTATTTTTAAATGGTAATGTATGCATTTGAAAAAAATCTATATTTGGTCATTCAGAAAGAGAATTTTCAATTTCATTTTTTCCCAAAAGTGTCGTCAGTTGCACATTTAATCAGCTAACATTATTCTATAAAAATCTGATTCTGTATAGATGTGTTTTGGAAATGGAAAACGAAAAAAGATATTTTCAGCATATTTAAATTCAGATAGGAGTGTTTTCAAATAAAAAGTAGAATGTGAAACGTATGGTTGCGCCGGAACGACGCATTGGGTTGAAAAATTGCGTTCTGATTATTCAAGGTTTACCAGTCATTGTAAAAGGGTAGTTTAAGCTTATGAAGACAAAATAAAGATAGCTGCCGAATTCTAGGGAACTGAATTTGTCACGATCAAATTAAATTACTTAATTTTTATCTAACGGCCGATATTTTACTTTTTCAAAGAATAATTCGTAAACTTTACATCCTTAAAGATTAACAAGGGTATTGTTCGGATTGCATCCTAAAAAATTACATTTATAAGTTTTGTTTTGTTTGTTAAAAAATATTTTCTAGATTTGTCTAGAGTTCTGCATAAATTTTAAGTGTCTTTGCTTATCTCTTAAGGAATCAAATTTCGTCTGGCTTCTCCAGGCAGAACAAATGTTCTTTTTTATATTATGATGTTTTCCTTTATTACTCAAAGCATGGAAAATGCAATTTTGCAATTCAACAATTTAAAAAGTAAAATGAGGGGAAATGCATTTATATGTACCTATTTGTGGAAAATGTTTATTCTGCAAAATAAATAGGGGAAATTTTGATGTTTTTTATGTTTTTTGTATTAAAATGGCACTATATAAGCCGCCTAATAATAATAAATTGTCACAGTTACTTTCAAAGAGTGTTTTGATTAACAAAAAGCCTTTATCAGTGCAGTGAGGCTGCTGCACAAATCAAAAACCCCAAAAAATCAATTGTGAAACGCCACAAAAGTTCATTGGTGACCCCGACGTGATTGCCTTATCACGTTAAACGCAATCAACAGTCATGAAGGATTCATTGGCAAGCCAATTCCAGATTGGCGAAGACATACAGCGGCACTTCCGTAATTGCCAGAAGGACACAGCCGAGAGGAAGCAGAGGAAAGGTTACGTCCAGGGACGCACCGAAATCCTGACAGGGCTGTGGGAAGACTTTGAGCAGCAACATCAAGCTCTCGGAAAGGCCATTGATGAAGCAGAGAGAAGCAACCTCCCCTATTATCAGAAGAACTTCTATGGACAAGTTAAGAGTATATATGAATCTTACTTGTCCTATCTTCAAAACTTAGATGCTCAGATGGGAGCAGGCACCAGTAAGGAGACAACCCAGGCCATCTCAGAAGCTGAAGATCTTCCTGTGCAGCTTAAACGTACACTAAAGCTGCAAAAGGCAGCCGTTAAACATTTTGAGGCCCTAATAACCCGAATACAGGAGCAGGAGGGACCCCAGCAACCGCTGGAATTTTATGAGGTCATGCTAGAAACCATAAATTCGCAATGGGATGACATCAGTTCCAGAAATCAGAGTATCTGGACGGAATGTGACTACGATGAAGTTGGCGGCTACAGCCCCGAAGCCTTTCTAGCTTTGGAACAACGGCATCAAGAAATTACCATTTCACTAAGGCAAACGTTAAATAGGTTGCGAGTCCCACATCGGAGCAGCGAAGTCCCAGCAGCTCAACACACAGTCATCTCACCGTCGATGCAAATGAAGTTGCAGCCGATGGCAGTTCCTAAATTTGATGGCGACTATATGAAGTGGCCCGAGTTTCATGACGTGTTTGTCCAGCTGGTCCACAACAGCAGTTTAGGTGGTGCTCAAAAAATGCACTTTCTAAAAAACGCTTTGATCGGAAACGCAGAACGAGTGATAAGTCACATGGCAATCACTGATGCAAATTACGAAGCTGCCTGGAATATCGTTAAAACACGGTTCGCCAACAAGAGAGCTACAGTCACCGCTCTTCTCGACAAATTACTTGGACAACCAAGTTGCAGATCCGAGTCCGCAAACGCACTCAAGGATTTACATGATGTCACTCAAGAGTGTATGCTGGGCCTCAAGGGACAACAAATACAGACATCTTCTTGGGACCCCTTCCTCGTATACCTTTTGTTAAAAAAGGTTGACCGAGGTACACACAACTTATTCGAACAGCAGCTGCATTCTCCAAGAGAACTTCCCAGTCTGTCCGAATTTCTCAATTTCATCGAGTTCCGATTTCAGGCGCTAGAGGCTGTTGGTCTTAAGTCCCGAGACAACAGAGAAATCAGTGAAAAAACAGGAAGGGGCAAGGTTTCCAGTTTGAGTGCCAGCAAAACCCCTCCGAAGAAGCAAAGAGAGTGCATCATATGCGATGCCAGTCATCCCGTATATTTCTGCAAAAACTTCTTAAAGTTAACTCCAGATCAGAGATACCAGGCAATTAAAAAGGCAAAATATTGTCTTAAATGTCTGACCAGGCAACACCGTATTGAAGAATGTACGTTCAAAGACTGTCCAAAATGTTCTCAACGTCATAACAGTCTTCTTCACTTTGAAAAGCCAAGGAAAGCATCAGCCAGTAAGCCGAATCAACCTACAGGGACCAGTAATCAGTCAACAAGTGAAACCAACGCAGATAGCACCAGCATGGCAAATCAAAATGCAGCAATAACTGCGTCAACCCATCTTGTGGAATCCAGAAACTCATATGTTTTTCTCTCCACTGCCATTGTACAATTGGTAGATCGTCATGGAGTAAAACATGACTTTCGAGCACTGTTGGACCCTGGAAGCCAAATCAACCTAATTACGAACCAAGCAGCATTAAAATTAGGACTGAAGAGCAACAATCAAAACTTATCCATTCTCGGCGTTGCCATAAATAGGACAAAATGCAACAAAAAGGTAGCAATAACTGTGCATTCGAAAGCCAACAACTACTCCACCATGACTGAAGCCTACGTCATCCCCAAAATTACAACTAATCAGCCGGCAGAGTTTATAAATGTGAAAGAATGGCCAATACCAAATAACATAAGGTTGGCCGATCCGGAATTCAATGTGCCCAGGGGTATCGACTTGTTGATTGGTGCAGAAATCTGCCCGCTGATATTGGCAGTCGGGCAGATACAAATGCCCTCCCTTCCAACGCTACAAAATACGTTATTCGGATGGATTATACAAGGCGCCGTTAAAGAAGCATCATCCTCATCAGCCCTTTTTTGTGGAGTTCTGGCCTCAAACTTAGATAAGGAGCTGCAAGAGTACTGGGAAATGGAGAATATTGCTGTAGAAGTCCCCCTACTATCTCGAGAGGAGCAGTTATGTGAGGAAATTTTTAATACAACCATCCAAAGAAACAGCGACGGGAGATTTATCGTGCAGCTACCACTAAAAAGCAGTCCAGAACAATTGGGAGAATCCAAAGGAAGAGCCATGAATCGTCTATTAAGCATGGAACGAAAACTATCCCGACAGCCTTCACTACATAAGCAGTATGATGATTTTCTGATGGAGTATCTCGAGTTAGGCCATATGGAGGAAATCGAGGCCAAGGATATGAAGGAGCCTCATTTCTTCCTACCTCATCATTGCGTTTTAAAGCCGGATAGTAGCACAACAAGCTTAAGAGTTGTATTCGATGGTTCTGCAAAAACGAGCTCAAACATATCGCTAAATGACATTCTATTGGTAGGGCCAAAACTCCAAGATGACCTATTCTCCATTTTATTAAGATATCGGTCACATAATTATGTTTTCGCCGCCGACATTACCAAAATGTATAGGCAAATATTAGTAGCTGAGAAAGACAGAAAGCTGCAACTCATTTTGTGGAGAAACGCATCAGGTGAATTAAAAACATACCAGCTCAAAACGGTTACATATGGTACAAGTCCAGCATCATATTTGGCAACAAAATGCCTCCAGAAACTAGCAGACATTGAAGCTAAGAACTTTTTAGTAGCGTCCAACATCACCAAGAGGGACTTCTATGTAGATGATCTGCTGACTGGTAGCGACGATTTAAGCCAAGCTCTGGAAATTCAACAACAGCTGAGGTCAATGTTAAGCAAAGGTGGCTTTCAGCTTAAAAAATGGTGCGCTAACAGCCCCAAGCTCCTGGAAAACATTCCCCCTGGAGATCATGAGCAGGAGCTCAGTATTCATTCTGCAGGAGAAGAAAACTTTGTGAAAACATTAGGATTGATTTGGAACCCTCACAATGATGAGTTTGTGTTTAGAGTCTCTCCTGACTTCCCCAAGAGGTTAACCAAGCGTACATTAGCTTCGGACATAGCCAAGCTATTTGATCCACTGGGACTTTTAACTCCAGTAACAATACTAGCTAAAATATTCCTCCAGCAGTTATGGCAGCTTAAAATACATTGGGACGAAGCATTACCGCAAGACATTTATACCAGGTATATAAGATATCGCTCCGAATTAACCCAGCTGGATATGGTTCGTATTCCCCGGCACGCTGTCATTAAAAACAGAGCGCTCTTGGAACTTCATGGATTCTCCGACGCCAGCGAAGAGGGATATGGTGCCTGTATCTTTATTCGATCCAAGGACCACGACAATAATGTGAAGGTTAGTCTACTATGCTCAAAATCCAAGGTAGCCCCCCTAAAGAGACAAACAATAGCTCGACTAGAATTAGCTGCAGCAAAATTGCTGGTCGATCTAATGCAACAAGTTAACTCATCACTGCACACAAACATCGATAGCATTACATATTGGACAGACTCTACAATTGTGCTTTCTTGGATAGCAAGACCTTCATCCACCATGAAGACATTCGTGGCTAATAGGGTAGCGGCTATCCAAGAAGTTTCCAAGGTCAATCAGTGGCGTCATGTCCCTACCAAGCACAACCCCGCTGACTTGATATCCAGAGGAGTACATCCGAAACACCTTATGAAATCAACGCTATGGTTCGAAGGTCCAGCCTTTCTCATTAAGGAACCCCAGCACTGGCCAGAAAATATTCATGCAATTATGGTTATACCCGAGGAGGAGAGGAAATCAAAATATATATTCTTGGCCGCGCAACGCACTGAAAGTTTTTTGAACTATATAGATCATCATAACAGCTTCAAAAAACTACAAAGAATTGTAGCATATATTATGAGATTCACAAAAAATGCTCGCCTCAACCGAAAGGCCCGAAAGCTCTCTGAAAATCCAGATGCGAGTGAACTTCAAGATGCAATGACGCTGCTCGCTAAGCACATGCAGGAGGAATTCCAAGATGATAATAAGCAGCTTCATTCCAAAGGTCATGTTCAACCCAGTAGTAAGTTGGCTGCTCTGACTCCGTTTCTAGATGAAAATGGTATCATTCGTGTTGGAGGCAGAATTCAACATTCAGCATTACCTTATAATGCAAGACACCCTATATTGCTCCCACATGGACATATATACACCAAACTGCTGATGAAGCAAATACACATTGATAATTTGCACGTCGGCCCACAAGCACTTCTGGCGCTTACCAGACAGCATTACTGGCCGCTGCGAGGAAAGAAATTAGCTCAATCAATAACAAAGAAATGTATTACTTGTTTTAGAGTCAGGCCCAAGGAAATGACGCAGCTTATGGGAAATTTACCAGCAGAACGGGTTACTCCTACCCGGCCATTCACCAACTGTGGGATAGATTTCTGCGGGCCCATCTGGATTCATTACAAACTTCGCGGAAAACGCCCAACTAAGGCTTACATAGCGATTTTTGTATGCATGGCAACAAAGGGAGTACATCTTGAAGTTGTGTCAGACTTAACAACAGCAGCCTTCCTTGACGCCCTCAAGAGATTCATCGCTCGACGGGGTGTACCATCAAAAATCTTCAGCGATAACGCAACCAACTTTATGGGTGCTCGTTCACAGTTGACAGAATTGCGCCAGCTATTTTCCACCAAGAGTCATCAAGAAGAAGTATTGCAACATTGTGCACATAAAGGCTTTCAGTGGTTACCCATACCCCCTAGATCACCGTATATGGGAGGAATCTGGGAAGCAGCAATAAAATCCGCCAAGACCCATTTAAAAAAGATTCTTAACCACCATTCCTTGACGTTTGAGCAATTAACCACTGCAGCTACAGAAATTGAAGCCGTACTAAACTCCCGTCCTTTGACGCCACTCTCGGACGATCCAAATGATCTACAAGCATTAACCCCTAGTAGCTTTTGGAATATTACGCCATTAACGATGCCTCCTGATTCTTCAACCGAATCCTGCAACATGCCACTCACATCCCAACTGCAACTAGCTAGTGCTATCCAGACCGACCTTTGGGAAAGGTGGTCCAAGGAATATTTATCAGAACTTCAAACCAGGTACAAGTGGCAATTCCCTAACTTCAATATAAAAGAAGGAAGCTTAGTACTGCTCAAAGATGACAACTTACTGCCACAACAATGGCGCTTGGCACGAGTAATAAAAACTCGCACCGGAGCGGATGGATTGACGAGAGTAGTAGATCTACGCACGTCTACAGGAGAAACGCAACGTGGTATAAACAGAATCTGCCCCCTCCCACTAGATGAAGGAAGGGAAACCCCGCATGAGACTTGTGTGGCATCGCCAACTACTGCGTTCTGTGGTTTATCACTTATAGACCAATCAGTTGCAAATCAGCAGAACTCTCTTAGTAACCAGACCAAAAGAAGAAAACGGCAATTATCGCTGCAGAAGGTAAAAGTCACCAAGCTAGAAAGTGAAGAAATAAATTCCTCCATGGGAATAACATTCGAGCAAGCTTTGGATACGGCTAACCCTACAAGGCAAAATGTCGCAAAAATTCCGGCACTGCTTTCTTCCTCTGCCATTTTAGAGCCACTAGACCCTGGAATGTGCTCGGAACTACTTAAATGCATAGATTTGGAAGAAGCTATCAAATCAAAAACACAGACAGTAAAAACCAGTATTGATGCAGCAACATCCTCAAAGTCGTGCAGAACAAAGGTCTACTCCGGGAAAAAGAACGGAAGTTTAATGCAGCCCCTAACGCTATTACAGGCATGCATCAAAACAGCACGGAAAAACATTGACAAGATCAGATTTACATCAAAAATGTCTTTCCCTATTCTACGTCCAGTCTTGGAATATGCATCACCTAGACAACTAGCATCAATTGAATACCACCACCCACATGTCACAAGCGACACGCTATGGGAGCGGCATTGTAATCACTACTATAAATTCGCAAAGCGAAATTCACAGGAGACGTGGTTTCAAATGTATATGCGCTATAAAGAGGAAACCACTAAAAAACTCGCCCTATTATCTACAAATATTAACCAGTCTCGCGAACGAGTAGCAGCATCTTGTCGCAAAACGCAGATGACAATGCCACAACGCGCTGGAAAAAGGCCAAAGAGAGTCGCTGCAGCCAAGCAATCGCCGTCAATCCAAATTTCGAGTAAGGCTGGCGCTACCACTAAAGACAAACCGAAAGTGCTTCCCAGATGCACTAAACCCAAGGCAAAGCAAAAAGCTCCATTAATGCAAAGGGCAATAAAATGCATGCAGGCTTATCTAGTTGCTTCTGTCGTTTGTACCATGGCCAAACCTGCAAAAGGATTAATGCGAGATCCAGTAGAAACAACTTCATTCCAAAATCATCCAGGAATATTCTTTGAATCCCTCGGACAAGTCAACATGATTACGGACGAATGGAACCTAATCGTCTACTACAATTTGACGGGATACTGGAGTGAATTGGACATGCTACAACAGTCGCTTAACGAACTCAACAAATTATGCCACTTATTACATATCTTCCAGGGTTTGTGCACTAGTACTCTCTGGCAATACGATCTACAAATGCAGACAATCAGAGCCAACAACGCAATTTTGAATGGGGAACAAGGTAAAAGAGTCAGACGTTCGCCTTTTGACTTCATCGGAACTATTTCCAACAAGCTATTCGGAATCCTCGATCAAGACTACGCTGAGCAGGTGGCGACCACTATTCAAAATGTCAAGGACGATGACAGGTATTTATTGAAGCTGATAAAGAATCAAACATCCATAATTGAGAGCACGGTGCACATCTTTAAAAAGGAATTCTCCCAGATAGAAAGACAGTTCAAGCTGATTGATTCCTACATATCGCGCTTGAATAATACTTTGAAGGATATACAAATTATCCAATCTTTCAACACTATTACTAGTCAGATCTCTTTAATATTATTCGACTACCAGATCAAGCAACTGACTCTAATCGATCTGCTCACTGATGTTCACCATGGAAAAATCAGTCCCTTGATACTATCACCTGACCAAATTCGCAAGGAATTAATTAAAATAAGAGACAATTTACCGTCCTCTGTATCCATCCCTATTCAAGGAGGGCAGCAGAATATCATGCAGCTTTACAACTTAATGAATGCGCGAACGAAGGTGATAAACAACATGATAATCTTTAATATTAAACTGCCATTATTAAAGAAGGAAATGTACGAACTGTTCAACATTGTTCCAGTACCTACTCCGCATGGCAATGCTTCTATTTTCATCCAACCTTCAATGGACTACATGGTGGTAAATTTACCAAGGGATCAATACTATCCTATGGCTAGAGAGGAGCTCACTTGGTGCAAATTGGCTAACGAACATCAATTCCTATGTACTCAGGCTCGACCATTTCATCATAAGGACGGAAACAAATGCGAAATTAGCATGCTAAACCATGAATCGACCGTTCAATCAAGTTGCATCATAAGGACAACAAATAGAACTAGTTTTTGGATTCAACTCCATAACCGTAACAATTGGGTATACTCTCTGGACCAAAAATATACGGTAAACATAATCTGCCAAGACAGAATAGTCCAGAAAACATTGGAAGGTGAAGGAATTTTGACATTCCATGAAAATTGCATGCTAAAACACGGTCTAGTGACATTGAATTCACATAGCGTTTATCTTGGCCGACTTAATACATCATTCATACCGTCGATTGATTTAAAGCATCATAACAACCTTTCTGCAATTCCATTAATTGACATCAGCCCCCATTTGGATAAATATGATCTCAAAAATACGGATAAACTAGCAAAAGCGATAGACAGCCTGAAGTCCCAAGAAGTGCTTCCCGACCGAACTGAGCGACACCATACTCATCACTATGCAACCGGATATTCTGCAATCTTGCTGGGAATACTGATAATCGCATATTTGACAACCATAAAATGGATGAAAACTCGTCGAAATAAACAACAAACGACAGCCTCAGCTAAAACGACAGCTTTCGAGCTAAAACCAATGGAATCTATTTGAAGCCTGCTAGCCTTCAAGGCCGGGGAAGGTGTTCGGATTGCATCCTAAAAAATTACATTTATAAGTTTTGTTTTGTTTGTTAAAAAATATTTTCTAGATTTGTCTAGAGTTCTGCATAAATTTTAAGTGTCTTTGCTTATCTCTTAAGGAATCAAATTTCGTCTGGCTTCTCCAGGCAGAACAAATGTTCTTTTTTATATTATGATGTTTTCCTTTATTACTCAAAGCATGGAAAATGCAATTTTGCAATTCAACAATTTAAAAAGTAAAATGAGGGGAAATGCATTTATATGTACCTATTTGTGGAAAATGTTTATTCTGCAAAATAAATAGGGGAAATTTTGATGTTTTTTATGTTTTTTGTATTAAAATGGCACTATATAAGCCGCCTAATAATAATAAATTGTCACAGTTACTTTCAAAGAGTGTTTTGATTAACAAAAAGCCTTTATCAGTGCAGTGAGGCTGCTGCACAAATCAAAAACCCCAAAAAATCAATTGTGAAACGCCACAAAAGTTCAGGTATAAAACAACATGTGGTACAGTTTTTTTTGCAACCAAAGATCAGAATTTCTCGGCGACTGATGGTTTCGCAATATAGGACTCTGTATAGCCCATTATAGATGAGAAGGAAGCATCCAGATGTAAAGTCGTTTCGGCCATCGGAAAAAGGGGAGAATTTCATGCGTTCATAGTGATCTTTTTACAGATAGCTCATACTGAAACTACTCGTGAAACTACACAAAGCCTGTTTTTTTCGCATGATTGTGGTAAACTTTTAGGAAAGCTTTTGCGTCTCGATGCAAACGTTCTCGTCTATAATGGGGCTAAAAAAACACATTCACTTTTCGAAAAAACTAATATCTATAGAGATTTAAGTATAGTAATTGCAAATTGTGCAAAGATTCTGACGATACGGATCTACTACATTCTATAGATCTACATTTCAAAATACTACGCTATTTTTGAAGAAACGTTGCAGCATCTTAGTGCATGTTGTTACGACTATAACAGGCCAATTTACATCAGCTTTGAGGCACTTAGAAAAGATACACTTTGAATAATATATCAATAATTGTGTAATTTATCTAATACTATTCTACCGAAATAAAAGATATGTTATTAATAAAACGTTAAAAATCGCCTAGGTACCAAAATTAACTTAGCAAGAGTATTTTGTAATCGTATTTAAGAAGGTCTTGGTTCTTACTATGTACTTGGTAACATTCCCATTAATGTTTTAATTTCCATCCACCGGACTTTACAGAGGGGTTTCAAGTAGTACTATATAAGTCTTTTAGAATATTATAAAACTCTGTTATCTCTGCTATTCCTAATTATTTTTTTGAAAAAATAAATACTAAGTGTTTCCATGAAAATTCCAGAGTCAAGCTAAACTTTCTGAAGCCTTATTCTATGATCATAAAAATGAAGGTAAAAATAGATAACGATATCTATTTTGACTTTTATGGAAATGTTTAAAAGAAAAATATCATCGATGAAAGAAGATTGCACCTTATTATTACATTACATGCATTGACGTAGTATTTACAATTAAAAAACAAACAGGTCTCGTTAGGGAGAGTTAAATAATTAATTTACACAAGATAACTACTTCTATATTTGGCATAACCCTGACAAATATTCAGTGTATTCTGAAATAAATCGCTCATGTACAAGTGATTAATGCATAAATATTCAACTTAACTCTCAATTTATTTTATTATTAATGCTGTTTGGGTGGCCTTTATTTAAATAATGCAATCCCACTTAATAAATGATTGAACTATAAATTCATTTCGTATATCACTTCCACTTATAACGCAACTATAAAATCTGTACACCAATTGAATAATAAAAACCTAATAAAGCTCGAAATATATTAACCTAAAAAACATCGACCTCAATGTATTCAGTCATTAAAGCTTAAATGATAACTTTGCATAAAACAATAAAAGAAATGCAAAGATAGATAATAGCAACAAATACCGACGAGCAACATTTACCATAACAAAACTTACCTCATCCCTCCACTGGGGATAATAGGATGGTACATGTGTAATGAAGGGGGGAAAATAGTGCAGAAAATACATATTTTTTGTGTGAAAAATAAAAAAGTTTCTTGTTTTGATTTAAACTACGACTAAAAAAATTCTAGTCTAGCAAGTTCTAAATTTTGCGCCAAATAAAAAAAAATATTTTGTTTTCTATTTCAAATTTTGAGGTCAAATGTTTTCGATTTTCGTACTTAACAAAATAAAATAACTAAAATCATAAATACAAGACAAACAAAATTCACTTACCTGGAAGTGCAAAATAATGGTCCAGATCAAACCCAGAGTCAATTTTGGATTGCCATCGACAATATCCTCGGCTCGGATGTTAACAAGTTTTATTTTTTTGTATCGAAGAAAATCTAGAGCCATTTGAGCATTTTGCAACATGTGAAAGCGCATCTTTCCTTTTTCTCTTGGCTAAAATATGAAAAATGTGACAATTTTAATAAATCAGTTTAAATGTAAATAATTTATGGATAGCTTACAAGGTGTTCGCCAGAAAGAACTTCCAAGAGAGAAAGCAAGTTGTGACCATCGCGCAAGTCCTCGAAAAGATCGTCCACGCGGCGGGAGGCCTAAAAATTAAATTTGGAAATTTTAAAATATTTTTAAAAAATAAAGAATTTTCATATTTAACAAAAATGTGTTTTTTTTCGTGCATACTATTTACTTTATTAACGGCATTCTTTGAATAGTACGCTGAATAATTAATAGGGCAAACAATATCGAGGTTGGTAAGAATAGATTACGTTTAGTCGACAATAGGATCAAGGAGTCTCGCAAACACTGCTATTAAGATTTATTGGGTCCCACAACGTTAGTGCTATTCCAAGATCGCATTGAGGCGTTGAAAATAGTCTATAACGAACCTGGGTTCAGTTCAACTATCTGCGATATCTCTTTTGGTGATAGGAAAAGGTGTCCGAGCTGTTTTAATTAATTAATAGAGTTTATCCTTCTAGCTCAGAAGGTACACTTCTCAGCTGGGCTGAGAAACGGGCCACGCCTATGTGCAGGGACCGAACCAGCCGAAAGCACCAAAAAAGGTATAAGAAGAGAAACACCACATAACGAGCATGCGATCGAAAATGCAGGCTCCTTCTCGACCCTCCCCGGCACTCCGGTACCAAGCCGGTCCGGTCCCTGCACACAAACGCGGTCACATTTACCACTGCACAGTGGCTCAGCTAAGACATGCAACACAAAAAAATGTTAAAAACATATAACTTAAAACAGTAAGAAATGCAATACACAAAGAAGCGTGCAAGAAAAGTGAGTCACGTGGGATTAAAAAGACTCCTTTTAAGGACGTCCTTACTAATGCTCACGCTAAAAACATTGATATTTTTATTCACATTAATTAACATGCGATTAACAGGCTCGAATCTGCCGTAATTCGTGTTAGAGGAGTTGGTGTGTAAGAGAGGTGGCCCTCTCAAATTGTAACCACTCTCTCTAAACGACGCACGGCGACTTAGAAAACCTGAGTCGACCTTTCCATTAAGGAGCTGATGAACAAATACAACATCGGCCACTTCACGACGCCTGGAAAGAGAGCTTAGATTGAGTAACTTAAGTCGGGATTCATATGGTGGAAGAACTAATGGATTATCCCAAGGAAGATGATTCAGTGCGAATCGAATGAACCTTCTTTGAACCGACTCAATTTTTCCAGCGTGCGAAGAGTAGTGAGGAGACCAAACCTGGGACCCATACTCGAGTAATGGTCTGACAAGAGAGATATAAAGGTGTTTAGTAATCAAGGGGTTATTGAATTCTTTAGACCACCTTTTTATAAAACCCAGGACTAAACTACCTTTAGAAGCAATATAGTTAATGTGAGCGCAAAAATCAAGCTTACTATCAAATCTTATCCCGAGATCTTTAACAAAATGAACACGAGGGACACTCACGTTAGAAAAGGTGTAGTTAAAAATTAAGGGACTACGACTTCTCCCAAAAGTCATGGTTTCGCATTTACTAATATTAAGGGCCAGGTTGTTGTTCGCACACCAAGAGTAAAAGGTGTCAAGGTCAGCTTGCAAAAGTTTGCAATCCTCGATACTCTTTATGTGACGGTACAATTTGATGTCATCAGCGTAAATCAAGATTCTACAGTGTCTTAGCAAGGGAACAATATCATCAATTGATATAATAAAGAGCAAGGGACCAAGATGACTTCCTTGAGGAACACCAGATGACGCTTCAATGGTTACTGATTTGGATCCACGAAAAAGAACTTGGTAGGTCCTGTCAGCTAAGTAAGACTGGAACCATACTAGAAGGGCTCGCGGAAAGCCTAACATCCTTAATTTGAGAAGTATAATGGAGTGAGAGAGCTTGTCAAATGCCTTACTAAAATCAGTGTAAACACAATCAGTCTGGCAACCGGAAACGAAGCCCTCGACAGTATGAGAAGTGAACTCAAGAAGATTGGTGGTAGTGGAACGCGCTGCAAGAAAGCCATGTTGGTTCGTTGATACCAACCTCCTGCAGATAGGCGCGATTGCAGAATAGATAATCGACTCAAAGAGTTTCGGAATGACAGACAGCTTCGCAACTGGTCTATAATTCGATATTTCATTCTTGCTACCACTCTTGTGAATAGGGATTATGAACGAATTCTTCCAGAGAGTAGGGAAGTACCCTTTGTCAAGGGATTTTTGAAACAGGGTTTTCAGAGGAGACTGGAGAACCCCTGCACAGGACTTAAGGACAGCAGGAGGAATACCATCGGGGCCAGAGGTGAAATCGTATGGGAGTTCATCAATATGTTTCGCGATATCGTCATTGGAAATTGAAAGGGATACACTATAAGCCTCTCGGTTAGGAATTATATGACGAAAATTATTGTCATTAGGCTGAAAGTCAGAAGGTGAGAAAGATTGACGAAAGAATGAGGCAAACATGTTGCAAATCGCAGGCGACTCACTACTAGACAAGTCCGTGTGCTGCATGGTGTTAGGGTAGTTATCAACCTTTTTCTTTGAGTTGACGAATTTAAAGAAATTTCTAGGGTCAGTGAACACTTTATCGCTCATACAGCTAAGATATTCGCGATACAGAGCAGAAGAGAGAGAGCGAAATCGGTTGTAGCAATTTATAAATAAATTAAGACTCGGAGTATCCTTTCTCTTTAAATAGGTTTTCCAGAGTCTGTTCTTCTGATTTTTCAAATGCTTGAGCTCATTATTGAACCAAGGTGGAGATGAACTGGGTAATTTTTGAGGCTCATAAGGTACACAAGAAACCAGGGCTTCGTATAGTACGCCATAAAATCGTGCCACGTCGTCATCCAACTCATTTGCAGAAAGTAAACTGTTGAAATTAATCAAGGCAAGCTTAGATGACAGCTCACTAAAATTAGCCTTTTTGAAGTTAAAAGCATGGGATACAACCTCCGGACAAGAATTATTCTCAGAATTAAAGCAATAATTGAGTGAGATAGGAGGATGGTAATTGTCAACAGACGACATGACTATTGGGCTGGGTTCAACAGTCATGTTGACTGAGTCCGTAAAAAATACAAGATCCAACTGCCTCCCCAACACATTAGTCACCCCACTCATTTGGTTCAAGCCGAGTGAGAATAGGGAATTGAGAAAACAGGACTCTTTAAGATTAAGGTTCCCTTCAGGGAGGTAGTTATCGTCATCTTCGACATATACCCACTGAATATTGGGTAAGTTGAAATCGCCTAGAAGCAGTAGTTCATCGCCGGTGTTCATCATACACTGGATATGATCAACACAAGAGATGAGAATATCATAAAGGTTTTTCCCTCTATCGTCAAGTGTGCTTATCATATCTGGTGGGATATAGCAGCACAGCAGGAAGAGATAAGATTTAGGAAAGGAAATTTTGAGAGCGACAAGCTCAACGTCAAGGTGGTTGGAGAAACTAGGAAGCGAAATTGGGTTGCAATTAAGATGGCTCCTACAAGCCAGAAGTACGCCACCTCCACGAGCTTCCGAGTCAGTGAAACGATCCCTCCGATATACTTGGTAGGAGGAATCAAAAAGTTCAGCATTAAGAATGCCTTCATGAAGCCAGGTTTCAGTGAGTGCTATGACATCAAACCCGCTAGCCGTCGATGCCTGAAGGATGTCGTTAGTTTTAGACCGAGTCCCCCTTACGTTCTGGTAGTAGAGGGAAAGCATCTCAAGTTTTTTGGCAACTGTAGAGCGCTCAAAGTGGGAGCGTTTGCATGAAGGGCTCGAGTACGTGTACGCGGGACAAACGGCTTCGTAAGAGCACCAGCGGGCCAGAAACTAGGGTCTAGGAGGGTCTCGGCAATATCAGGTGGTGCAGACAACATAAAAGAAGCAACAGGCTTGGAAGCCTTGCTGATTCTTCTGCAATGAACAGTTCCTGGGTCTATAGATTTATTCCTTAGATAATCACAGATAGTCTCCGTCTTAGTTTCGGGAGAGAATCTCGAGATGAAGATGTTTAAAGGTCTTGGCACCGTAACCAGAGGGGTGCAAGACTCAAGAGGATCAGAACCTTCGCTGGCCAGTGGAGCATCAGCTATTGAAGGTAGAGAGGTTTCTTCCAAGACCGGTAAAGAGGACGATTCAGTCACTGGAACTTCCGTGACGAAGGAACTTAAGGTGACACCGTTGCCAATGGTGCGGCGGCGATTTCGACCATTCTTACGGGTTTTGCAACGCGCCTTACAGGCTGGCACGAGTGGGTTGTTGGCAACCTGATTGGGGATGACATTCTCCAAGGGAGAAGCAGCCGTGGAGCAGGGTGAAGAAACAGGCTGCTCCCCTACCTGCAGGGCGCCATCAGATACTACCCCCTCTGAGGGGGAGTTTTTACTGTTGAAGACGCTTTCAAGTTTAGATGACAGAGCGCTCAGGGCATTCTGATTTTGAACCACTGCTTTTAGTTTATACCACGCGCCCTAGCAACTGTATGGTTAGTGCTCCGATTGAAAAACTGTGGGCGAGTAACCAATGGCTTAAGGCCCCTATACACGGTCAAATTGGATGTACATCCATGCTGTACACTCATTTTCATCAAACCGATGAGCGCACAGAGTTTTGATCGGCCGACCAGCCCACAATCGATAGTTTTGGTTGTACATCCGCACTTTGACGTACATCCAATTTGACCGTGTAGGGGGGCCTTTGGAAATGCGACATCTGAGAGCATAGATGTTTATTTCAATGTCGGATTTTCAGCCGTTTCATACCAGAACAGAATAATTCTTTGTAGCTACCGATAACCCCTACAAATGGTTTGTTACAGTTTAGCTTGATCTCTAGTATGTCAAAGAAAATATTCCTCGATTGAAAGTTGATATCTCTAAGGCGCCCATTACACGATAGGTTCTGCTGACAGTTTTGCCACAGTTTTGCCTACGACTGACGGAAAACCTAACGTCTAAGGTGATGACTGACGTAATCCTCCGTATATTTTGATTTCCATTAATCATGACTGCTGGAATTGATTGGCGCTTGCATGAACGTGTAATGGCCGCCTAACAGTGCTTACGTGACCAAATAGATCGCCTGGCTTAAAGCTCTTGCTACCTGCATCTGCAATGCAACGCGGAGAGCCGTTTTTCTATCTCTGATGTAAAAAAGCGGAGAGAGTCTCTACAGCTGCAATAGAACTGGTGCTTTCAAGTGAAATAAATATCAAGCAATGTGAAGCAGTTTTTGCAACTGTACATTTACACCTTTTTGTGTTGTTCTAAGCCACCACATCGTGGGTGACAGATACAGCTAAAACATAATCTTCGGTTTGATTTTCTAGGCTTCACCAGCGTATTGCTAACAAGTGAGGCCAGAGATGGGTGCTTTCTTCTTTACTCCACATCCGTAGCAATGAAGCAGAAAGGAGTTCTCTGTTTCTTATAACCTCCTAAACTTACACATAAAAAATTTGAACTTGAAAGTAGTAAAGGATTGCTGAAAATATGCTTTGACGATTGATATTTCTGTAGCTAATGGTGAAATGAATTACTACATTATAAAACAGAAATAATAAAGCTACATTATGCCTTCAGCAATGCTATTTTACAAATCCATACGGCCATGTGCAAACAAGGATCTAAATACGGGTTACATTTGTATATTACTACCGATTTACTTTACCACAGCAGTTAATAAACTATTTTGCATCGACACAAAAGATAACGAGGACTTTTCAAAAGGAATTGATATTGGGGAATGGCACCAAGGCAGACGTAGAATATCAGTGAATAATATTCTTTATATCAAATGAACAACTAACTTTTAAGGTGAAACTCTATGCGAATACTATTTGTGCAATGCCATTAAGAAATGTTAGGAGAAAGATTCACCAACTCCATATAACTAAATTTATAGCTTTGTGCTACTTCGGTTTTATTATGCATTAAGGAATAAGCCTTCCCCGGTGTTAACCGTGGGGTGATGAGTTCGATTTCTATCTGGGTTCGGTTCTTCCTATACATACCTACTACTTGACTTTTTATTAAATTTTGCGATGGCTGTAAGCCAGAATATAATAGTATTGGGGAACCCCATTCGAAAAACCGAGTGATTCCGCTTTTTTACTCTTCTCTTTACTGTTCTCTTTATTCGCATGTTGTTCGACTTTGCAGTCAAAGATTATCAAACGGGTTTAATTATCCTGCAGATTCGTTTAAAAGGAATACTTAATCCTCACAAACTCATATCCTACGTTATTGTAATCGAAAAACATCCTTCTTCCATCTGCCACAAGACATCATTCTCGATACATTTACTACCCACTACTGTTGTATAATTCATGCAATTTGCTCTATAACTCCACATTGGAGCAGCATAAAATCAAAAAAAATAATAATCTGCCTCAAATAACATAACATGTTCTAAAATAACTGAAAAATATATAGCGTTGTACAGAAAACAAGAAGCTCGAGTCTCGTACACATCAAAATAACGTTCAAACTTACAGAGGGCGGACAACAGGGCGATCCATTGATGGAAACACAAACATGTAACATTGTGTAAGTCTGCAAAAAATAAGGAGAAATAATTTCTTTTTAACTTTTGTCCAAACAAAACGCTAACAACAAAAAATTATTGCCGATCTCAAATTAGCAACAAAAAAAACAAGTAACAATACCTTGGCCGCATATTTCCAGTGCTGCATGTAAAAAAAAGGAAAAAAATATTTTTGTTAGAAACGTAGCAATTTATGCTAAAAATACACCCGTGCATAATTCCAACGAAAAATTTCGTGCGGTAAAAAATCAAAATGCAATGCTAAACAGCTATTGTTGTTTGCTATTGTTTCTTGTGTTCAATTAAGCATGCAAAGAGTGTGCATATTATATAGAGAATATCATAACGATCCTAGGGCAGCAGGTACAGCAGTCTTCATTTTTTATCTTCTAGCCTCAGCAGCCTAGCAGTAAGGCGGTCTTACAGGCTTTTGCTTGCTTAAACTTGTATTGAACACTCAAATCAGGCTTGACTAATTTTCAAGCTAACAATGTGTTCTACGATAAGGCTCGAACAGGCAAGTCTAAGCAACAAGCCACCAGGCAGACGTATGAGCAGTCCGGCTTACAAATATGAGGTATAGGGTGTAGTACAATAGGCCAAGTGAGGTCCTTTCCACATGTCGATAATGTTGGAATTATTTGCCATAGTCAAAAAGCAATCCACCGAAATGCGTTGAGTCCTCTCAGAGTTACTTCTTTTTTTTCTTATTTTAATGGGGTAAAGTCAAGCTTAGGAATCACCCTTTATACTACTAGTCCGTTACCTAGTAAAGCTTGGTTAGAAGGATAGAAGAGAAAGGATAGGTTATGTGTCTGGAGGGTGCCTGAGTAGATGTCGGTGAACCTTGCATTTGAACTCGGAGATGTTACATGAGTTCAGAAACACTGTAGAAGACAGTTCCACAATCGAGTTGTTCTATTTATAAACGAACTTCTAAATCGTAATGTGCACGAAGAGGAGGGGTGTAGTGTGTGGGAATGAGCCGAGTTGGCTATTCTTGTGTTGCGGGAAAAAAGTTTCCGCCTAGGCAGGAGGTTCCTAATTTCAGTGGAGCAGTCGCTATGGTAATAGCGGTTAAATTTTATCAGGGCTTCCACTTCCTACGGTGGCTTAAGGAATCTATGGAGGAGCAAATGGTGCTATCGCAAATGAGTTTGATGGCGCAGTTTTGCACCTCGCCCAGCCAAGCCAAGGTAGTTTTTGGGGCGTCAGCACAGATATACGAGTTGTATTCAAGGCGGGGCTGAATGTAGGACTTGTAGATTGAAGCCAGGGCAGCTGGCTGGAGGAGGAACTTGCATCTCTTGAGCAATCCTAGGCATTGCATGGCGATTTGGAATATAGGTTTATTCCATCGCAAATCTGCAGCTCAAGTTACGCCTAGGATGTTAAGAGATTTTTTTTATGTGAAAGACTGAGAGCTCAGGGAAAGCCGTTTGTGCTGCCGACAATCTATTTTTCATATAGAGTGCAATGTCGGAAAGCAAGCTCTAGGCGATAGTGAGGAGAGAGAGAGAAGTGAAGGAAGGAACTGCCACAACCATGGATCAGCCATTAGATTATCTTTGTGCAGATAGAGGGAAGGACGGTACAGGTTTTGGTGGACGTAAGACAGTACTTTGTTTTGGTTGCGTTCAATTCGACACGGTTCTTGCGGCCCCAATCAAGAATAAGTTCAATGTCCGCGTTAATAGAGTTTGACATGAGTTCACGGTTTAAGAGACAAGGTCTGGCACGTGCTTGTCTTATGTTATCGAAGGCGTAGAAGTAACGCAGAGTACCGTCATAGGCGAAACTGTGAAGTGGGTTGGAGGAGATTGAGAGCAGATCACAAATGAATATTATATAGAGAGCAGGTGAGAAAATCGACCCTTGGGGAACATCGGCCGAGATGAAGAGAGGGTCGGATTCGACGCCATCCAATACTACATTGACTGAACGGCCAGAAATAAAGCTCTCAATCGAGTACCTTAGAGCTGAGTTGATACTAATAGCTTGAAGTTTAGACAGCAAAGGGTATGCCATACTCTGTCGAAAGCCAGAGAGCAACTAGACCAGACTCACCGAAGCGATGGCTGCTTTGGTTGAGATGCTCGGTCAAACCCACAAGAAGGTCGCCAGTATACCTTTTTGGTCTAAAGCCGTACTGCCTGTGGTTTATAATTTGGTTAGATTCTATATACTCGTATTTCATCAGCTTTCTATTGATTATTGTCTTCTTAATAATTTGGAGAGAACAGAAGTAATTGCTATAGGATAAACTCCGGAGAAGTATGATAGGGCAATAAGTTTGCGCCGAGGTTTAGCCAAACGTGCGGCAAATATTCAGTTTTAAGCTTTAGCGAGGAAAGAACCCTCTTATGTTGATCATAAGCCGATCACTGATCCACGCAAGAAGTTACAATAACTTTCCTATTTGATTCCAAAACTTCCTTTCACCAGATAAGGGCAATTATATTGGAGCAACTTTAGTTAAGGTAAAGGGTTTTCATAAGTCTACTTACGAATTTTATTGTAATAAGAATTTGTAATCGTTGAATTGTAGGATTCCAGCTACTTTTGATGCTAGTTTCTAATGATTTCAGGTTGATTCGGGAAAAGATTTTAACGCAAATTTTTTTTAGGACGTACGTAAACTCAATTTTATATTCCATAGAAACAAAAAAACTATATTAATTTTTAATGTAAACTGCAGAATACTAAACAATTTCATCAGCTCGTAAAATATAAATTATTAATCTATGCATTTTGTCCATAATCTTTTCGGTATGAGTTTACACCTGATTAATATCACTTCTACGAAATTAATTGCTTTATTTATTGCCACATTAGACAACCTGACAATGGCTAATACGTTTTATTACTTTGTATACTAATAAAAATTGTCAATTTATATTCATAAAAGCAGTTCAAATGTCGTCTCTTTTTAGTGACAAACATAAACAGGCTTTAAAAGAGTTTTCTCACGTTTTTTCTGACCATCATTGAACATTTGCTAATTTTGACCGACTTTGTACTTATTTTTCTGATTCACTTGAACTTTCATAAGAGTAAAAATAAAACAGTCATGAATCATGGCGAATCATGCAGTAATAAGCACAAAATTTCGCCGAAAAAAACATGGGTAGGACACAAAAAGACTCGACAATGGCTCGACAATAACAGCAACTTGTCTTTCTTATGGTTTTGCGTAACAAGTGTTTTGGATAAGACAAAGCAAGGCCAATTCTCATTGTCAGATTTTATGTTAATAATAAAAAAGAGTCTTTGATTTCAACTCCATTCCTTTTCGCAGAGTACATAAGTAGCGGCGATCAGCGGAAACCCTTTCATTAAAGCCTTTTTTGCATGATCGCATCGTTGTGTGAACCGCCTTGGGTCTAGCTTCAACTAATCTCAAGCTGTGTGCTTTTTACTATTTATTAAATTGAGAAAAGTCTCTAGGGTGCAGTTATACACATTCAACAACTTCCATAAAATGCATATGAATGCCCAACTTAAGAACTCGCACTTATCTGCAACGATCGCGCCACCAGCGATCGTGGAGACTTAGCTAATCCCAGTTCGCGGTTTTTATCCAACTTTTTCAAGATATCAAAACCTTAAGATCAACCGGCGCCGAAAATGTACGACTGGTTGGCCTCGAGCGAGCCATTTGCGAAAAAAATAAACTTTACAAATGGCGAATAAATTCATGTCAATGTCCAGTCACTGATGCCGGGTTTTTTTTACATCGACGCAGGTGCAAACTGCACATCATTCTATAAGTAAAGCAATTGATCGTGCCAAGAAATAATTATGCTAAATGTCTTATCAATTGTTATCAAAAAGATCGCTAGCATTCCCTTAGTTCGATTTTAGGGAAGCTGGCGTCATCCAAACTAACGTAAAAATCCCGCCAAAATGTGTTTCAAGTTCACGCTCTTCTCCCGCGCAACTTATTTCCTAGTCTTTTGTTTACCTGTCGAACGGTGACTTCTAAGGCTTCTTCTTTACCACTTGGAAAAAAATGATCTCATCGCATTTGTTTAGGTTCGCAGTCACATAAAAATAGTTTCATCGCAAAAATTTGAGGGCCTTGTAAAGTGGAGAGATGATCTCACGCGGATTTTCGTACATTGCCGATGGTCAGAAGTGATAACAAGAAGCCGCTATATTTCCACGCTGCGACAATATGTGTACACCTTCCGCCAGGTAAGGCAGGTGAATGATTATAATCGCGTTTACACTGAAATAATCGTGCTTCTGTCATCTTTCGTGAATTATGAGCTTTTTATGGCGCTGATAGACACAATGAGCTCATTACAAAAAGTTGTGAAAGCATACATTAATAAATGTCAGGCAAATAATGTAAAGTGATGCATGCCGAGGTATTTTTGGATTTTATTTGAATTTAGCGAGTCTTTTTGCCATATTTGGGCATGAATTTATGTAACTGTGTGTAGCATGTTTGCAGTGAAAATTTATGAGTTGTTGTCTAGATATCGAAGAGCTGGTTAATCACTGGGAGTTCAGTAGATTTGTTCATAAGTTGTACTTCCCAGAAACTCGAGCCGAATAGTTGAGATACTTAATGCTTTTACGTTTCAATGTTAGATAGCGAAATCACTTCCAAAATCGAATTTAAGAAACCTTATCAAATTTCCGTTTAAAAGACAACAATGGTCGACTATTTCAAAATTGTGTTCGCAATAAAAAACGGACATCAAAGGCGATTTGCAAATCTCGAATACACAATTTTTCTTCAAATCAATCTATGTTAAAACATTCTAAGGCAATGGCCATAGTTTGTTGATCAATTTTTTTACCCAAATTTTTTGGAATTTTGCGTTAACACCTTGTGTATTCATTCTTATGATCAAGGACCGCATCAATTCAAGTATCACATTGCCGATGCAGCGATCTATGCAGCTAAGCCAGCTCTCACTAGAACTAAGAACATCTAAGACACGATCCTGGGGAATCTCTGTTGTGATATCCACAGTAAAAACAAAACTCGCACACTCCTAGCCTGCAACAGGCACACACGTCGTCAAAACGCCTGCTCGTCGCCGGAAACAGGCACGGTAAGCCTGAGTAAAAATATGCCATAAGCATACTCAGTAGACCAGCTCTCGTTCGATTGCGTAGGTGAAGCAGCATTGGACGTGGTTAGTACTTAGTTGGGGACCGGTTGGTAGACGACCCTGGCATTTGGAATGGTCGATGCCGAAGCGGGTGCATTTATAGACGTTCATGACTGTAGCGAAAGGGTGCATACCTCTAGCGGGCGTATTTTTAAATTTTCATGCCTATAGCGATAGCATGCATACCAGTGTGGCAGCCAAGCACGTATGCGTGCTAGTTGCAAATTAACCAACTAAATTATTTTTACTCTGGATACCATATTCCCACAATCTCTAGGCTGCACAAATGCGAAATAACAATCAAATTGTTCAATTTCGTTGGGAAAAGTAATGGTATCTATACTGAGAGTACTGGTATTTGTGGATACTCACTGTCCTGAATACATACCACTTCATGCTCCAAAGCAAGTGGGCAATGCATAGAAATATAAGCATCCAGGGCGCACATCAACTACAAAACAATATAAGATAATTGATTTCCACATACCAAACGAAATCTTGAGTAGGGCGCACTTTCTTATCAAACTGTCAGATCTACTAAGATCGCCATTAACACACCTGTCAGAGACATTGAGAAAAGAATCCGCGCAAAGGAACTTATCCTTTTTGCATTTGCTGCCATCGAGGGTGCCTCATAACACCGTATACAATGCTGGAAGAGCTGCTGCAATGGAAGGATGTAGTTCAGATCTATGCTAAAGTGCAGAGAACTTACTACTCTCTTGGGCTATAGTTTCGTCCAGGCTCAAAACTATGAAAGGCTGGCCGCAAGCAAGGGGCCTCTCCACTCCTATGATCGATTGACCTAACTTAGTGCAAAGGGCCCTCAATCTGACTCACAAGTGGTGCATCCGTAAGGAATTAAGCATTAACCGTGAGAAAAACAGTCATTGTACATTCCATTAACGTCGGAGATGGAATCTAACTCTGATCGTGTTTTCAATTGAAGCAAAATATATGAGTGCGCAATCCTACATAAATAGCTCCGTTTGGAATTCTCATCTTACTAAAATAACGAAAACTCTAATTTGCACACAACATGCAAAACCTAAGATCATGCACATGGCTTCATAGGACCATTGGTCATTTAAACTGTTCTAGTGTGGTGCCCAAAAACAATAAAAATGCCGACGGATGTTTTTAATGTCCAGAAAGTACCATAGAGGCTATTTTAGACATCAGTTTGCGACATAAGGGACAAACGAAAAGCTCTTTTCGGTGCATTGCGGATGCAAACCAGCAAGAGTTTTGGGCCAGGCGACTAACGAATAAGTTGGTCATGTAATCATTCTAAGAGATGCGAACCGTTAATCGATGACCATCTATTCTGACATACTAGGGCCCAAGCTACAATTTGATGAATCATTTGTAGTGGATAAAACTAGCTGCGAAGAAGTTTTATAGATCCTCATCTTCCGAAGTTATGGCCTGATGTACTTCTTCTTCTTCTTGAACAGATCCCGGTTGATCCGGTCCTGGCCTTTCGCAACTACTATCCCGGGTCCCAATTCTGAGGCGATGTCATCCAGTTAGTCACCGCTAAGTTCTGGGCGCCCTGGCCAACGTCATCCTTCCAGCGGAGACTAGGTCTAGCTCGCTGTTGCATCCCATAGATCTTCCCGCACCAGTGTGATGTTAAGTTGTTAATCTATGCGTCTATGATCCCAGATCCGTATTCCTAAAGCATTGAGCCACTTAACCACAGTTTTTCAAACTAATGTGAAGGCCATAGAAGAATGCGCCGAAGTCTGCATCTCTAGAGGCAGAAATAGCTCCAACATCGTTATCCATTCAGTCAACCCGATCTCGTAACCATGGCTGGCATTGTAATCATGTGGTTAAAGTCCTCGTTGAGAATAAATTTTTGTTATCTTGAAATCGATGCCCGGCTGTAACTCAAAGCAGCGAAATGGTACGGTCTTATTATTTATTGGACCAAACTCGACTTGTAAAGCAACATAATGACACTTACGATCGAATTTTAACAATTGGGAACAGGAACTAGTCTTTCAATATTGGACAAAGTTACAAGGACTGCGGGAAAAGATTCACTGAAATCGACCAAGGCAAATAGGTTCCTGTCACTGACGTCAAAACTCAGAATCATTCTGGGACTCTTCTCTGGTCATTCTCCTGTTAAATATCACCTTAACAAGTTCAGATGGACCAATGACACCCTGCTTAACTTCTGCTTGAAACATCGGAGTTCTTGCTATGCATGGGATATGATAGATAGACGATCCCAGGCTTGTTTTACGCCACTCTCAAAGCCTCAACGCCATCTGAGAGTCATAAAATAAACCTTATAGGTTTCAGTGTTCGTGGGACTCCTTGGTCCTATCGCTTTTTTAATCATAATCTAATAGTCTAATCTAAACACTAAAGCTTGAAAGAATACTACACACAAGAAAAGGTAAAATTCAGGAGATAAAAGTGAAAAATAATACAAACAAAAAAGGTGTGTTTCGCTCAACGTGTGCAGCTACATTTTTATCTCTTTAGCGTAATAAAAGGGGCTTTGGATCTAACTTTGCCCAAAACAAACTCAGCCGAGATTACATAAGTAAAAAGATTCTAGCTCTACAAGAAACACTAACAAATTAAAGAAAACATAAGTAAAAATGAGGGGCACAAAAAAACACGTGCGAAAATATGTAATACGCAAATAAACACAAAAATGAACTCACCTTCTTCAGATGCTTGTTGACCCATTTTGTGAATGTCTTCTTTTGTATGGCATCGCGTTCATCTGCAACAGAAGAAAAAAACGAACGAATTCATTAGTAGAGCGAATTGACAAAGAACAACTTAAAATAAGGCACAGCAGAACTACACCTGCCGTGTTTAAGAACCCACCCACTGTCCACCTTTGCGAAGTTGCGCAAAAACACCGCGTCAAAGCGCTAATTAAATTGTTTACAAAACACCTCGAGTGCTTTCTGCAATGCGATCACATGATTCGAATCGGAGCAGCCGACGCCGACGATCAATCAATCAAACCGAGATTGCGAGCCAGAGTTGCAGGCAGGTAAGGCAAAGGTATTCTGCACACTTTCGGATGTGGGACGAATTGCATCCAAGTGCATACAAAGTCCACCGCGAGGATGGGCGGCGAGCTAATTACTTGCCACTCGGCAGGAAGTGACTCCAATTGCAAATTTCGCGGCAGCTAATTACCTGCTGTAAACCGGCGCAATTGATTAGTGCCCGCCAAGTGCATTATTCTTTTATTGCCGAGGCCCCCGTGCCTGAGTTACCTGGCGGCAAAGCGTCCAGGTTACGTCAGTTCGTAGGCAGCTTTTTGTGCCTCCGTTTTTGTGTAGTGTCCGCAGTTTTATGGATTCCCGGACAATGGCGAGCTGTGCTTTGAAAAATTGGCCGGGATTAAGATATCTGATGGCTCATCGATGGGTTTTGTTAATCAGATCCGAGAGTGTGTGCAAGGGGGCCAGGTGCAGTTTTCGGGAGGAAGTGATTGATGAAGGTTGATAAAACTTTAATCACGACTCTCAGCGGAGGATTAAACTGAGACTATGGGAATGGCCTTCTGATTACCAGTTTCGCCACTCCGGCATCTTCAGTTCGTTGAACCCCCTCCAATCTGCCAATTCATGCAGCCGAAAGCAAAATGTCTTAAGAATATTTTTCGGTGAATCAGATTCTATGGCGGCATTATTCACAATTTCAAACAATTGAATCCCGACGCTTGACAGAACGAGAAAATGGCCATATTTCTAGTCCTTTTAGTCCTTAGCAACGTCAGTAGCCAAACCACCAGCCCCACCAACGTAACCAGCCCAGGGTAGAGCCACCACCACATTGTAGTGCTTCTGAAGCTGTGATAAATTTCTCAATTAATTCTTTATCGGAGCCGCAAGGAGTGAGTGGGCCGCAAAGAAGCTGGAGTTTTATTGCTCGTCCAAATGATATCATCGGGATTTTAAGGTCGATTTACATTTTTATTGTGGCACTTTTTGTCGCTTTGTGGCATTATGTAAAGCCGTTAAAAGTGTGATTTAGTAAAATTGTGTTTTTATGCCATGTTATTCAAGAGATTTTACTGCACCCACACATAAGCAAAAAGTGTTTTATAAGTGAATTTCATGAAACGCTTTGGAACAAAGTAATTTGGTTTCAGAGACGCTTTTTTTACTAAGTTGTCGTTTTACATATGGTTTTTGTGAGATATCTTTGGCTTGTAGTCTTAGGTGAATTAAAAACGAAAGTTTTTAGGCGTTGCTTAAAACTACTGCAGTAATTCTTCGTTGAAATTGAGCCTGATTGGAAGTTCTGCACCTTCGGAAAATGCAGATGGTCAAAATAAACAACTATGGCGGAAAGTTTAAAATTTAGTTTGATTCGGTATTTTCAGTAGTACGCGTTTTTATAATTCTGGAAATATTATTGTTTTGGGAACATTTGTGAAAATGTGACATTTTTCAAATGAAAACTCATGCCATGAATTGCCCACCGCCATAATATTTGACAGTTCAAGCCATAAAATATGGCGATGGCGAAAAATATGGAATGTGTAGACGCATCAGTGTTACCGAGGTGCACTATATATTCCTTCGTTTTCCAACCGTATGAAAGCAGCACAAACACGCAAACGAGACACCACAATCTTTAAAATCTTTACTGTTTACCAACACCAAAGGGAAGTTTGATAAAATGGACAAGTCGGACATACATGTACCAAGTTTATAGCAGCAAAATTAAATCGTTTTAACTCAAGATTACGCCAAAATTTCGAATTAACGTATAAACGGGTATTTAATATCGAAGATTCTCACAATTACTTTCTTATAACTTTGGCTTAAGCGGAAAAATTTCGGTTTGAGCCATAATTCGAATTATTTTTGGAGTTGCTATAGACTAGGTTATAGGCTACAAAATCGTTTGTTTAGGGGATAGAAGTGTTATGTTGGTATCTCCATGTATATGTTGGTATCTCCAAACAAAAATTTCGTAAACGACTCTTAGGGCATCGCTCTGATATTAAGAAGGGGGGTTCCCAAAAAACTGCTCTAGCTCTCCATTGCATAGAGAATGAGCACAAACCTGACCTCAACAACGTCACGATTTTGGAACTTGAGAGGCACTGCTAGAGATGGTGCACATCAATAACATGGAAAATGCAGTTAACCGACGTTCTGACTGTGACAACCTTGGCAACGCATATAGACGCATATAGCTGATACGGATGGGTAGGTTTTGCAGGATTTATTGGAAATAAGAAATACGACAGTACTTTTGTTTGGAAGCATTAAATTTGCCACGATTCTTGCGACCTCAATCAAGAATGAGTTCAATGACCGTGTTAATTGAGGCGGACAAATGCCCGCGACGATTAAGACAGAATCTGGCACTTGCCGTAGTTAGATGATATGGGGAGTTGCAGCTTAGGCACCACAGCTGATTTCGAAGGAGACATCTCAATGCATATGAATTTAGGTAAGTAAACTTTTTCTTCGTGCATGCACATTGCACATGCAATGTTTATTTGTACGCAATTGTCATTTTTCTATACAAGCGATCAAAATTTCCTTTTTGGGGGTTAAGTCTAGTTCCTGTTGCGATTTTTAGACCAAGACCAAGAGATACAGTTTGGTACATAAAACGTGTCTTTTGTATAAGCTTTTTTGAGAGAGAAATCTAAAACTGAGATTAGATCTTAGCATCTATCATCAGAAGAATCCTTTTCTTTGTGAAAACAAATCAATTCCTGCTATGGTCAATTGCTGAAAACGCTTTTGTATTGAAATATTTGGACACACATCTTTTACTAGTCCAACATCTTCGCTACGATAACGCTGATTTGTTCAATGTAAAGGCTTATAGTACCTCATTTTTCAAAATCGGATACGTTGTAGATTTGTCTACGCTCTATGATTACCAAATGCCACAAAAATTCCGCAAAATCCCAATTATTGAGAAACTTACTTTGTTCTTCATTCATCATTATTCTAAACGTGTCTCATATCGAGTCTTATTGTATTGTACTTAAATACTTTTCCGAATAGTCATCGGCTTCCCACGGGTCAAGCGGCAATCTGGCGTTTCGTAACTAAATTCCCAAAGTTTGCCGAAAAGATCAGATTTAGATTAGTTTGTAGATAAGAGCCATGTTGAACAATGGTAGATTTATAACACAGACTTAAAGTCAGGTGGAAAAACGTGTTGAAAAATTGGAGTACTCATTTTTGGTTGTTTCATTTGTTATAATTATTATTGGCTTTCAACAGAAACTTTTACAATCACCAACCAATAAAAAATCGTAACTTTTTAAGGGCAATGAAACCAATTTATAATTTTAAATAACAACATTATTCTTCATAATTAATCGAGAGAGGACAGTTTTCTAGTGACACATTTTTTAACAATATTCGATTATTTAAACACGTATTTACATTCGGAGACATCACTACAAAACAAGCAAATTCTACAGCGGAAGTGGATTGTGGAAAAAATCATGTAAAGTTTGCCACTTAAATCTTTCGTTATTGAAATTCGACACTTGGCAAAAATGATAGTGTTAAAATTGGCAAAGAATAACGCTCCGGCAGTGTTCAAAACTTAATTCGACAAATTTTTTTAGTTGCTATAAAAAATAATTAAAAAAAGCAAAAATCAATAATTAAATAAATTGTTAGGAAAAAAATATAAAAAATGTTAAAAATAAAAAATCAAAACCACAAACTGTGTAAGTCGATGAGTTTCCACACACACACTGGCACGCAAGGCAAAGATAGTATCATGATAAAAAAAATGTTTCAGCACAAAATAAAAAAAATTCAAATTTTCCTGCATTTTGTAAAAATCTCGAAGATTGACGGCTGCCGATTTGTCCGCTCAAATCCATTGATGCTGATGTGAATTTCGGTGACCGTTAGCGAAAAATTAGCCAAACCTAAGACGTTCCATGGAAATACTTCACCTGTTTGCACTCAACGTCGGCGTGGGACACATCAGATTTTATTGGCTTCCGGCTACTCGTTGTTGAGTTTATTGCGATGATGTTGAAGGCGATTTCTAACCAAAGGAAGCATCCGCGCATTTCCATTGAATGTGTTCCGAGGCTGAACGGAATCTTATCTGGATAAAATGTGAGAAGTCTCATCACTAATTTAAGCACAAAAAATCCATGCCCGAGATGAGGGGTCTTTGTTCAGCTGCAAATTAGTCATCTCCCAGCATTGTTTCCTCCCAGAGACCTACTTCTCAATTACCGCCGAACGGGGCGAGACACGAGGCGGTATCATCGGGAAATATGACACCTCCCGCCGGTAATCCGGTTCGCAACCCAATTCCTTAAGGGAAATTGAAACATCATTAAACTTCAGAGGCCCGCAGAAATGCTCAACGAGCCTTTTCCGCACCCGCTTATCCCAATGGCAGCGGATCCCGAGGCTTGAGGTTCAGTCGCTCTCCGTACGTGTGGGCTGAACATAATCAATCACCTGACGTCGACCGCGGTAATGAATGGAGCAATTGAGGAAAATTACAGGCAAGACCTTACCTGAATCTGGACAATGACGACGGTTCACCTTCAGTGGAGTACTCGCCGCTGTTCGACTGTGTTCCCGCAAATGAGCGCTGCCAGCAGCTGATGGAGGTGTCGATTGCATAACGCTGGGAAATTAACCAATTAACGTCATTCCGTGAACTACGGACCGTGGCACCTGATCTCTGGCGACTGCGGTGCTTCAGGACTGGTTCTGGACACTTCATACCCATGAGAAATATTCTGCGGCCATTCGGAAAACTTTCTCGCGACACCAGCCACGCTCTTTGGTTGCCCCATCGCGAACCGGTACTCTACGATCACCGTTTTCAAGGTCTTCCTTTCTCTTCCGGTCGACATTCCTTTCCTATACAACATCAACCAAAAACCGATCTAGGCAAAAACTGCGGAGACCCTCTAGAGATGAACTCGAGATAAGCCAGCGCGACACACGATACTTGTCGCTCGGCAGCATTCTTCGGAAGGTTGCTGCTCGTTGCGTTTTTATCATTTCTTCGGAGACGTCACCCGTCACCCAGCAAGACTCGACTAGCAGAAGCCGCCCGAACAGCAGATAAGATAAATCCGGATAAACACAAGTCATTCGAGGCGGAAAGAATCACTCCAGGCAGACGCGGAATGAAGTAATTAAGGAGAAGGTAATTATCTAGAAGAGAGAAGGCCGCGATGAAATGGAAAAGCAAGAAAAAAACTCTCGGAAAATTAAAATTCATGACCCAAAAGAAAAACAGAGCCGCTGTCCCGGCAGCAGGTCGGTCCGTTCGGGAAAAACGCAATGAAGGAACGACGAACAAAAACGGGCTGATTGCCGCCGCCGCTGCCTTGTGAAAGTAATGGCACGAGAGATAGGCATGGAGTGCCGGAAGGCTCTTTGCTTGGGCCACTTCTGTTTACTGTTTTTGTAAATATGAAATGGGCGGAAAACTGGAGCAGAGCTGTCAGGAAGGAAATCCATGTCAGGTTGGGAATTTTCGGATTTAAATGATAAATTGGAAACGGTGAGGATTTCACAAATGGATTTCTCTAGTTTCCTGTTTCATTTTGGAGATAGGTACGAAGGTAAGTCACTGATTTCAGTGATGGCAGTTCTCTGCTTGACATGGGTGCGGTTGAAAATATGCGAAGGTTAAGAAGATTTTATATTTTTAGATTAGAGATGAATGGTCTCTTCTTCACTTTAGTAAAACGAGAGTTCGAAGAAAGCTTGCTATCTCTAAGGTCACACGACTCAAGGCTGCAGCTGATTCAGTTTCGGCATCCTATTAAATGGCTATAGATTGGGTGAGCACCTAGTGGAGCGGTGCAGAGCTCAGATGGATAAGCTCGATAACGTAGCATTGATTAGCCAGTGCTATTCGTCTTCTGACTTCGGCCGATGTATCGATGCGCCTAGGTATAATAACTCCTGCACTGCTTCTATATTGTAGGTGTCGATCGTTATGTTTTGTCTGCTGCTTCTGGCGTTTTTTGTGCACCTATACTTTGTTCTGTTCTCGTTTATTTCCAACCCGATTTTTTTTGTGGGTTGCTCGAGTGCTGCTTTCAAATGATCTTCCAAGGATACCAATATCGTCGTCGAAGGCTAATATGTATTTGCACTGACCTCTATCAAAGATACACCCTGATGTGTTAATCGATGCATCTCTTACTGCCTTTTGCAGGGTCGCATTGAATAACAAGCAGGAGAGTCCTTCACCTTGCCTTAATCCTCTATTTGTTCTGAGGGGTGGGGATAATTCACCACCTATTCTGACTCTGCACCTTGCATCTTTCAACGAAATTTTCTTCAGTTCTTCTAGGTGTTTAGGAATTCCCAGCTGCTCCATAGCATCAAATAACTCGTTGCGGTTTACACTATCGTAAGCATATTTTTAGTCAAAGCCATATGAATGTTTTTGCTAAATTCAACAGCTTTTTCTAGTGTTTCTCTGAGTACAAATAGTTGGTCTGTTGTGGATCTTTCAGGACGAAAACCGCATTGATATTTTCCTAATGCCCTTTGTAGTCTATTATAGAGCAAACGTGAAAAAACTTTATATGTAATGTTATTCCGCTGTAGTTACTACAGGATAGAGGGTCTCCTTTTTTGTGTAAAGGACACACTATGCCCTGGTTTCACTCATCAGGGATTTTTTTCTGTCTCCAGATCTGCCCTGCAATTTCATGTAGTTTTTGGATAGTTTTCTCTACGCCTTCTTTAATGAGTTCTGCAGGTATGATGTTAGACTCTGACTACTTATTATTTCCTAATGCTCTCACCGCTTGGCCTATTTCTTCTATTGTAGGGCTGCTGTGCTGTCATTCTCATGGTCCCCGTTCATGTTCTACCAATGTGCCCTGCTCTGGGTTCCTTAACAGTATTTCCTCGAAATTATCTGCCCATTCAGCCAATACTTCGTCTTTCTTACTTAGTATATTCCTTGCACATTGTCACTCTAGGCTTAAATTCTTTCCGCTGTTGATTTACTTTTTTATAGAAATTCCTTGCATCTTTTAAGTTTGCTGATTCTTCCATTTTTCTCATTTGTTCTTATGCTCAAGGAGAGTTGGAAATGTGCTATGCCTTCCTGCAAATTTCAAAA
Organism: Thereva nobilitata; assembly: GCA_963855945.1. Classification (NCBI taxonomy): domain Eukaryota; kingdom Metazoa; phylum Arthropoda; class Insecta; order Diptera; family Therevidae; genus Thereva; species Thereva nobilitata. Next base: position 234,983,485 of record OY979694.1, read on the forward strand.
GTTTAAAGCTATCGGCTTCCATTTCTAGTTATAGCCCATGAGCCGAAATTCGCTTGGTCTGCGGCATTCGGATTACAAAAGTCTCGAGAGCTCGTAAAGTGGGTTTCCAAAGGTGGCCCCAACTTGTCTTCGTAATGCTCAGTCTGAGAGTTCTAATAATAACACCCTACGCAGCCTAGATATATGGAGAACGAAGAGTCACACAAGAGGTCTTCCAGGATCTCCTTAGTTGTTATATGCCTTGAGAATTTGTGCATAGGCATCCAGATTACTCATGTTCTTAGCCTTCTAGTTTTGAGTCTCTTTTTACTCAATGACTCATTCGACTTGGGAACCTTACGGTTACTGTGTTTGGCAGTTAGAGGACACGCTTTCATAAGAGTCTAGACCGGCTGATTCGTTGACCGACGGTATCGAGATCAGCAACAGTAACAATGTTTCTGCTGCGTTCACAAATCTTTTTGCTAAGACGATCTTGATGCAAGCTACACTGAACTAGACAGTTATGTTCTTCAATAGCGATTACAACTTCTAATCGCATGTACTTATCAACCAATGCATACTGATGAGTTGTGAGCTGGAAGAATATAATATTTACAATAAATCAAGCGTTACGCATTTATAAAATCTAAGGCTGTTGTCTGAACTGCTCAATGAGTAACTTATGCAATGGTTACGGGTACTCGAAGTTATTGAAGCGAGGTTCGTTTCATTTTGAAGCCAATATATGCGAAGTATTATTAAATACTGATGAATTGGTAGAAGAAACTGGAGCGAAAAACTTCTCAATGCCATTTTTCAGTGCAATGCGGAACTCTTATGACGTAAAAAGCATTCCCGATCCAAAGCCCAATTCCAAACCTGCGGAGCAAAAAATCCTTTGTACAAACAACATGAACACGAGTAATTGTTGCCTTGTGCTGGAGACTTTAGATTTTTACATAAAATTTTCTTATTTTGTGCTGATTTTTAATTTTAAAATAATTCAAACATTTTTACAAAACGAAAACCAAAACTTGCCATTCTTGTTAAAAGCCTTGCAATCGGAAAACGACACACAGCGGAGCCAGTTGCCAGTCGAGAGCGTGTCAAAGGTTCGACTAACACCTGGCCAGCGGAGACAACATCGACTTACATACCTGTGAGGTCCCAATTCTCAACAAAGTACTCCCAAACGGACATGGTACCTTTGAACTGGGTCAGAGCATCCTCGTAGCCGCCCTGGGTTTGTTTCGCTCGCTTCGCCGGGCTGTCGTACTGGTCGTAGTGATTGCCCGGCGAAACTGAGATTCTATTGTGATGGGGCGACTGATGGCGGCCACCCTTAACGGCGCCACTGCCGCTGGCCGATTCGTACAGAACCTCCCTCGGGTCGAATCCAAGTCGATCTTTGTAGTAAGACTGAGTCGACATTTCGCTTGAGTCTGGCTCGTTCAAAACTGGCACATTTATTATCACTTTTTTTGTAGTCCGAGTTAATGTAGCGTTTGAGGTTCACAATTCACTTTTTTTAATATTATTCATAGAAACACTTTTCACGCGAAAACAATTGAAATTCTCAAAACAAAAAATGGCACTGGGGTAAGATTTTTCCTTATGTAATAAGAAGAAAACTTTCACATCACAAAAAATTTCTTTCGTTGTTTTCGTTAACAGTCAAACTTCATCCGTCCGTGAACATTTTTGAAAATTTGTCACTTTTTATTTTTCGGGGGTGTGCAGTACTTTTGTTGCCTAAAAGCTGAAATTAAGAGGGGGAAATTCTTGGATAATTTCTAGGATTTTTTCTTCTCGATTTTCCACCTGAGTTGACACAAAATGTTTGACGTTTTTTTTTCTTTAAAGCAAATTTACAGAGCGATTTTATGTGATTGAAGCTGGGAAACTGGATTTTTCTGCCATTACGTAACGTTTGTGTTTGCGTTTTTACAGGTAAATGCACGTTGGAAAGTGCATACCTGGCGCCGTTTGCGGCGGATCGATTCAGGCAATCAAAGAGGGTTTCGTCATTGTCGAAAAGTACGCACTAATTAAGAGGCTATCTACAACTACACCAACTGAGATTAAGCAACACAGGTGAACAGCGTCGGCCTAGATATAGAAGCAGCAGCGGGTTCCATGTGACCTCAACCACTTCACTGATAAGCTCGAGAGCGTACTTAAGAGATTACGAGCCAAAAGCGACAACAGAAATCGTTGAGTAAATGTTTACAAACAGTTCGTGCTCAGTACTCGGTCGTCTGGGGCTAAGTATTTGCGGGCTGACGACGACGCTAGAATAGATTCATCGTCGCACGATCTCGAGATGAAAATCTTTGGCTGAGTGTGAGCCTCCGATATTTGGATATGAAAAGCGAATTTTGAACGGCAGACGGAAGACCATTCGACAGATTTTCGCGCTGTTCGGCGCCAATCCACTTCCGAAGTAGCGATGTCTACTAGAGTGTGAACATCTGGGGTTGGTTTGTTGCCAAAGTAAATTGTCTGCGAAGATATTCGTTTCTTGGTCCACGGGACTGTTTTTTTTTAATCTACGATTTCACGGCGCGGATAATTTCAGGTGCGGTCCCATTTGGTTCTTTCAGCAAATATTTACGGAGCTTGTGAGTGGTTTAAGGTCAACGAACAAAATTACGGAAATATTTGTGCGGGGAGAGGGTGGACTTTTTCAATGAGTGTTGGGAAACAGAAATGTTTGGGGAAAAAAATCGAAAGTAAACACAGGAAACGGATAACGTGGGAAATTGAACCGAATTTTGGAGGGTGGCACTAAAATATCAAATGTCGACCAGCGATTGGGGGGCGATAGAAAACTAGGGGTTAAAGCAGCTGACTACCATCTCAGAGAACCGTGGTTCGATTCCACGCAGTGCCATGATTCGTCGCCTTACCACCTATTCTTATAATTTTCTTCTGTCTCGCCTTCTCTCTTTACAGCAATTCCCTGCCCTTTCTTTCGTCATACCCTGCATTGGATGAAAGCTGATGGAGTAAAAACGGGTATTGGCATTGGCAGTCCTTGCATTTTTTTTTCTATTACCTTTAAGGCTAGAGCTTGCGGTTTGGCAGTACTATTCTTTCACATAACAAAAGCAAAATGACGCCACGGTAGAGTTCAGATTCACATTCGAAGAATCTCGTATTTAAAGATTTTACACAGGGCGACCGTGCAAAGTAAACAAATCATACTAAATCTCGGATTTTATGCGAGATAAACTAGGATGATGTTTATGATAAAATTACGATTAAGGATTAACTTAGTTGATGTATACTGCCCTAACTCTGTTCACATCTCTTTGTTGAAAGCAGTCGTTTTTTGTCGTATTTTAATATTTGACAGTTAAGGCAGAAACTTCCCAATCATTGGTATTATTCGGAGGCGGATTCTAATAATAGAAGTAGGTTAGAGTATGCCCTATTCACCAAACTAGCTGAAATGAATGTTTACTCGCCCTGTGATAACCAATAACGACATGGTATAAAACTTGTCAACCCAAAGAGATTAGGAAGCACGCGGAGGAATCCGAATTTAATGAGAGGCTATAGATATTAAGGAAGGAAGAGAGTTAAGGAAGTTACGTTACATCTACAATATTCGCCGGATTAACTGATATCAAATTGTTTCTTAATCTGAAAAATCGTATGGCAAACAGTTTGGAATTGACGATGAACTAAAATAAGAATTGAACAGGTATTTTACTTCTTGATCAAAATAAAGATTTGGTTGTGGTTGGATGCTTACATCATCAACTACATATGTTGCATGCTATAATGTGAGTTTGACTCAAACAATGTGATCATGTTACCGTTATCAATTAAAATTGGACTTCCTGACTTTATATCACTGTTTTGGCACGTTCGATTATTCATCCAATGTCCATATTTTGATACTTTTAGTAAATGATGATAAACTTTTCAGGTGAAGTCACAAACAACTGATACCAAACGGCTGATACCAAAATTTGAAATAATCTCTATTCATTTCCTGTGCATTCCTATGACGCGTAGGTCTTCGGGCAAAAATAAACCCTGCTTCACTTCCATATAAAAACTATATCTATCATTTCACAGTGTTGTAGCAGTCCGAGACAACACAGTATATAGATCTGCTTTGAAATTTCGACCAATTAAGCCCATGAACGCCCATAAAATATTGGGATGCTCTAAGGTAGAAGCCCAGCAAAAAGTCTTCATTAACAACCAAATCCTAATTTACCAATCTGACATTAATAACCGGGAAATTGCTAGCGCGCGGTCGAGGAATGCGGCAAAGCTTGGCGCTTGTTCGTTTTCAGGTACGGCTTCAGTATCCCATTTGACGCGAAGCTCCAGCTAATCCCATCACAAATTCATCAATGGAAGCCATTCATATTGAAATGCAAACAAACAACAAAACGGTTCGATTAAAAATTCATTAAAACAGAACGAAGCGCTCCGGAATAATACGAATTATTGTTCACCAAAATTAAGATTCGTCGGACGGAGCCCGGCTCACCTTCAATCCCGCGGATGAAGACCAGCAACCAAGGAGCAAGCGGACCGATTGTCCAATTACACGCGAATTACGAGCTCTTCACGGCGAGTGTAATCGATGTAATTGTAAGCAGTAATGATATTCCCCGGTGATTTATTACCCCCCACACAAATTCAAACGAGGGAGGAGGGGATTACACTGTCAAATCTTGGATCGGCGGGTGGCATGCGATTAGACATCCCAAGTCTAGACTAGACCGAATCCGATTTGGATCTTGGGCCTATCTTAAGTGGTTGAATGCTGGTCGTAATGCCTCCAATTAAGATTAAGATACTCTGGGCGGCCTTCGCCTCTGCTTTGGAGCTATGTCTCCACTAAGCCCAAATGAATAGTCGCGGAGGCTTATGTAAGGAATTGTAAATGTTCGCGACCGGTTTTTGTTTTTGGCGGTCACAATATCAAATGGCGATCGTTAAATGCCGGCAGATGTCATTGTCTCGTCATTAGGCCGATGTTATTATGGGATAGTAGCAATTCGTTTGCGCCGAGAAGAGTTTGGAGAGATTCGCTCTGCTGGTGTGGGAAAGATAGAAAAGGTACCGTAAGTTTAGTATGATAGTGGGCGGCGGCCATTATATATGTTAATTATAATTTTCGAAATTCAGTTAAGAGATTTATCCTTCTGATGCGAAAGCGACGACAGACAGAACAGGTAGTGATTGAAAATCAATTGGCAACGAAATTCTTGGGGAATGATACTTTTATACGTCTTACGCCAAATGCAAAAAGATATACAGGCCTATTCTGAACTCCGCTGGAATTTCCATGATACCAATGTAAGAAAATTCCAGCGGAGTTCAGAATAGGCCTGATAAGAGGTAACCCAGATCTATTATTTATTTAATTAATATTTTTACCGAACAACAATGTTATTATAGATGGTATAAAGTTTAGATTCGACGACTTCTAATACCATCTCGCTTGAAGGGCTAGAAAGGTACTCCCAATCTAAAATCTTAGGAAGATTCAGGCTGGCAGTAACCTTAGTGATATCCTCGGGCCAAAGTATATGGCAGGAAAACCTGTTTCCGCCTGCAATCTATATCATGTCAGCTATCTGTGAATTGATAGACAACCGAACAGACCTAAAAGTCATTAGCTGTATGGTAAAATCAAAGTTGGTTAAGAAATGTATCGATTCTCAAAATTTTCACGCTTTCAGAGCCAGAGCCATCTTGAAGTGAATGCCAAGACTAGAACGATGAAAATGAGCAGGCAAGTAGTCTAGTCGAAAAGATACCTACACCTGAAATATTAGTTCAGAGCCTTTCTGTGAGACATCATGTAACCACACGAAAGCACGCTTCGGATATGAGAAGAAGAGAATGGTTTCCCCGTCAACTGGACTCACGTGCCAGGTATGAGACAGGCCAAAAAATTCATAGTTCTTGCTCAAGAGTAAAAGGTCTTTCAACCAGAGGTGCCATTTTAACGTTCGCGGCATTTTTGAATTGTCAACATACAACTGTCATTGCGATGACATTTTACAAGTAAAAACTATGATGTTTTTAGATATGGATCGATATGCACTCGCAAAACGCATTGGAATAGTGAAAATTCACTACAAAAATGGTGAAAATATCGCGGAAATGCTTCGTAAAGTTCGTACTGCTTGTGGTCATCCTTAATCAATAGCATTGCAACAATTGACGAAGTAAACAGGTAAACAGAAGGATTAAATATAACGAAAACAGCTAAAACGAATGCTCCAAATGCGCACCTTCTTAACCAACCAAAATTCAAAAAACTCTATTTATGCAAATCTTTTTTCTGCAAATTATTAATCACCAAAAACAAATAATTTTCGCCTGAAATGAATCATTTCCAGATAATCGATTCATTCAATATTTCATGTTTTTTTTCCAATTTCTGTGTTTCATTTTGTGGAAATAAGCTGCCGAAAAGAAATCAACACGAAAAACAATGACAGTAATTTGGGAAACAAGCAAAAACACAGGTGTAAAACCCAAGGAAAAACATTAAGAATCCAGTTTCCACCCCGAAAAAAAGCGTCAACACCTTGTAAATTCGTTTCAATCAAAAGTATAAATTTTCAAGTTTTTTTACTCAAACATTTTGCATAATCTCTTGGATAGAGAAAAAATCTTAAATAATAAAATAATTAAAAATTCAAAACAAATAAAATATATAAATATAAGGCAGTCCCGCTGCGGATCGAGTAGGAACGCCTATAAAACTGAAATTCGCGATTTTTCATCGATTAATTGGGACAAAAATATAAAGTCGTTCTCCAATTCGAGATATCCATTTATAATGGCGAACCAGTTCCCGACACTTGATCTGGATTAACGATTTTATATCTTTTTTTTTGTAGTATTATTAAAATCACTACTTTATCACTTTCCACGGATTATGTAAGCAATCTCACGATTTTTAACTATTTTTATTTCAAGGCACTTTTTTTGTATTTTATCTTTTTTTCCATGTTTATCCATAATTTCTGCACTTTATCCCAAGGTCACTGTCACAGCATTATTATTTTTATAATTAGATATCGCGTGTCTTTTAATGCAAAACACAGAAAATTATGTAAAAATGTTTTCGTTGTTGTTAATGTAAATGATTATCGCCTCCGCCGCACATATTTAAGATAAATTAAATTTTATCACAATCATTTTCAGCCGAACGACGATGATTAAGTCATCGGGCATTAAAACATGGTGAAAAACGAAATGATTTTTCGCGTTTCGTACTGTAATTGTATAAAGTCAGCCTCGACTGCACTTTTGCGCTAATTTTCCATAAAAGCTAAGTTAAAAATCGCGTTTTTTCTCTTTCTTTTTCGTTGTTAACAATAAGTAAAAGTTGTAATTTACTACTTTTGTAAAAGTAAAAAAAAATAACTGAGCTCAGGTGTTGAAAAAATCTCAGTAATTGCGCGAAAGTTTCGCGATTTGCTGCTATTACACACATCCAACACACAAAGAACAGCGCGAAAAAACGATAGAAAATATGAAGAAGACCGTGAAAAAATGTGTTTTTCAATGAACACAGTGAGAAGAAAACACTCAAAAATAATAATATAAATACCAAAAAAAATGCACTAAAAACTAGAAGAAGGAAAATCTGATCTTCACACAGAGATAGAACCGCTCGGCATTAAGTTCAAGAGGAGACTGAAGACTGTCGATCATGGCTTGGAAAGAAACCGTCAAGAAATTTTTCTGAGATCAACACCCATACACTGCCGAGTCATACGCATGTACTCAGAGTCAGAGGCCCGAGACTACCACTTTGATGGGATTCATTAAGTTCAGCCTCTCGAAGCAGTTTGCCTACCTGTGCCCCAATGTGTCACCATCAAAATCCCACCACCAGGTGATCACCGACGACGTGATCATTTTCGTTTCTAGGTGGCTACGGTTACAGTGTCCGGTTTGGATTTTTATCTATTAGTGACCAACACAAGCTTATCTGGGTTAAGATGTGGGCAGAGGGCATAACACTCATTCATGACGTACCAAAACAGCACAAGCGGCTGGAAATGGACATTGACTGAAATCAGTGGAATTGCAAAAATATACACGGCGATGTTTTTTTAGTTTGTAGTCTGATTCACTATGGTCTACTAATTTGAATTTACCTTTTCGATCGACAGAAGATCACTATTTTTGGTAACAAGTTTATTCTTCCAAAATGTTAATCACCTTTGCTATATTTGCTTTGGTAGTTTATGTCAGAATTTTATTCATTTTACGCAGAAATATGTGAGAAAACAAAGCGGAGGCCTATGCTACATACTCTCCATATCAGCTATGCTATAAAAGGACATTGCATCATAGATCGATTTTGAAAAGATCGCAGGTCCTGTGCTCCAAGAGAAACATAGCTCTCAGTTTAGAATTGGTTCAAGTGTGCAATGCTTCACGCCTGTAGAAATACAAATAATTCTCAAAAAGGAAGAGAGCAATTCCAGAACAATCTTTAATTGCCAAATAATATCAATTAGCAGCACCATTTGTTTCTTTCGATAGGAGCCAGGCAGAGTATCTGGAGTATTTTTGTTAAGTACGGCGGCAACCCATATGCCGGGCACCACGGGCAAATACCCCACTAACGGAAAACCGCAAGAAGGTTTTAATTGAAGAAAACCGCACGTGAGTGGAACTTAGAAGCTCTCCTATAATCATTGTTCTTTTAAACCAGATCAGATTGCAGGACATTTACAGAGAACCTGTGTGGAAGTCTCATCGCCTTCCATGCAGAGTCGGCATTCTGTCTCCACCTTTGTAAAAATAATTTAGTTGGTTAATTTTCTTAGAAGCACGCACGCGCCCGCACCTAGCACGCATACCGAACAAATGCGCATGACACGGGTATGCACGCTCCCGCCACAGGCATGCACGCTCCCGCCACAGGCATGCACGCTCCCGTTACAGGCATATGAACATTTATAAATGCATCTGCATCGACATAGACCATTCCAAACGCGAGTGTTGTTTTACCAAGCAGTCTCCAACTAAGCACTAACCACGTCCAATGGTGCTTGACCTACGCAATCGAACGAGATCTGATCTACTGAGTATGATTGGCACCATTTATGGTCACCAAGCTAATTGCTCGGGCTGAGACAGTCCTAGGTTGTAGATATTGTGCCGCAGCCCCACATGGCTAGTCAGATAGCCCACCAACAGCCTATGGTCGCCCTGTTTAGAGTGATAACGCCCTTTAAAGCAAAGAGTCTTATTAAATCTTTAGCCTGTCTAAGACCTGGGACCGATTCCCAATAGGTTAGGTTCAGTCCCTTAACCCAGTCCTATATCAGGGACTTGGTGGCGGAATATGAACCAGCGTCTCAGACTCCTACTTCGCGAGTCCGCAGCCCCATTGCCCTCGATGCCCCAGTGCGAGGTCCTACTTTTCCTGGCTAGGCTCTGGACTACGTCAAAGTACCCCGCAACTATTTTGAAGTAAGACTTACACGATGAGAGTGGCTTTACTGTTCGAAAAAATGTTAATCTTGGCGTCTTCCAAACCTTTCTGAAGGTTGAGCCTAGCGGAAGTCTCAATGTCATGTAGTTCAGTTTAGAAAACAGCAAGCAACCTGCAATTGAGACCTTGGGGTTAGGTCCTGCAACACTAACCCTGTACCATATTGCATTCTTTACCGATCGGTGAACCAGTAGAAGTTTCTTGGACCCCAGAAGGGATGAGTTCCTCCCACCCAGAGCTATCTGGAATAAACGCCCTGAATTTCCTTTGAAACCACAATTCACTTCAGAGTAGAGAACTTTCTGAGCAGGTTCATCTTCACTAATATGAGCGCTCGTAAATATCGTCTCCGGAATCGTTCTTCCTCACATAAGGGGCCAACAATTCTCCGAAGGAAGGATTTTTTCGAACACGGCTAAAAGGTTAGAGAGCACCCACATCTCGGATGCATCTCTGAATACCGTTAAGACCATCGTCTTATATATGTAGTTACAGTTTGGACGCTATGGTTAGATGCTTGGATTTAAAGAGCCTTAACAGACTATAGGAGGCTTTGTTGGCTTTTAGCAGCCGTGCGCGTATTTCTGGTCCTATCTTATTGTCGGCTGATTCTATTGACTCAAGGTAGGTAAAATTCACACTCCTCTACCTTGATTGTGGAAACAATGTTTGGTGTTTCTGCAGATGAGGCCACCATCTACATTGTTTTGCTTTCGTTGATGTGTATTCCCAGGTTTCGTGAAGAGGTGTTGGACTGAGTTTTGAAACTCTAGACATTTTTCCATCACACCGTTTACCACATACCATTCGCAAACAAACGAGATATGAGAATGGTTCATCCAACGGCCAATCCCACTCCTTGATGTGGAGACTTGTTCTTCACTCCGCAATCAAAACCATCGTGCAATACTTCTAACCCGAGTTTGTCTACGGTCAGAATCGAAACAGTCAATTGCTACGCTAGAAAGAGTATATAAGGACACTGAACACACAGCACAATGCAGGTAATGAGCAGAGGTAGTTAGCGATACGCCTGGAAAAAAAACCTTTTTGTTTTTGAGTCGACGGATTTTGATTAGAATTCTACCTGCAAACATTGCTTATATCGAAGAGAGGTAGTAATAAACCGACATAGAATATGAATTGTCATACAAACTAATAAATGGTTGTGATAACAGCAATATTTGAATAATGTTTAGAAAAAATTAAGTTTTATGTGGTAATAAAGAGGCATTTGCAATTTTCCCTTCTACTCTCTCGATCGTGTACCCTTTCTAACTAAAGCTGGCTGCCAGATGCGACTTTAAAGTAATTCTCCGTGTGCTGATGTAAGGACATCAGCAAAATCTCGACTAATGAAAAAACTAGCGCCAAAGTTAAGAAGCAACAAGCGAATCTGAAGGTGTGTCAGGTTGATCTAAGTGTCCATTGGAACAATTCTCGTGATAGTAATTGATAGTTCAAAAATCAATTTCTGGTAGAGATCAATTCGGATTGGTGAAAATAAGGTAAATAAATTTCTTGCTTCGGTCCAAAATCGATCCAGACTACTGAGAAGAGAATCTCATGAGTCAGGCCACGGCAGATCACCTCAATATGGTCAAACAAACGCCAATTCCTGGCGCGTTGGTCATACTGGCAACAAACACGCATTTAGACGGTGACGTAAGTCCTGACATCACAACTTCTCGACCATCTCTGAAGCTCCTCGCAGCATAAAACTTCGAGCGCCATGCTTCAGCATCGAGCTTCAACATCAACACGAATCTTCGTACCGCACAACTGGCACTGATCAGCCTCAAAGTCGCAAAGGTGGTGGGTGACCGTCGATGATCGTCGAGCCAAGCTGGGGCAAACACTTGCTAGATCCTCGCGAGAACGCGGTATAAGATCTATCCGCGCGGTTATAACGGGCAATAATTTACGGAATTTAATGAAGAAGAACGCGAGATATCTCGATAAAATGGTTATTAACGGCCGTTGGGAATGGGGCGCGCATACCCACGGCCCAAGGCGGTCGATCTTGCCCGAATTCGATCCCGTCGCAGAGTCAACAGGTTGCTTTGATGTCCGGAGGGGACGATGGGTGGTATCTGGGTACATCTTCTTGGGATGAGAAAGACACAAAAAAGATTGGTGCTTAACAGGTTGGACTGGGTCAGATAAATTTATCCTCCGATCACGAGAGTAATTAATTCGAATTTGGAACAAGATTCGCGTCCGCGTTATTTATTGGAGATTTTGAGGAGTTTTCGGGTACGATGTTGGCATCTAGAAATTCTTGGGCTATCCGTGGGTGAAGTTCGGGGGGACTTGTTACTGTTTGCCAGTAATTAGATGATTTTTTAGACTTTGACATTGATTCAATTTGTTGGGGAGCTAAAAATAGAGATTTTTGGTGCTCTTCTATGGAGCGAACGTCTTTAAGTGTATATGAATAAGCGATTTGAGAAAGATTAAAAAGTTGTTTTGTATTTGTGTGGCTGTGTGTTAACATGTTCTTAAGGAACGTTTTACCGCAATAAGTTAGATTTAAGCGATGACTTTGAATTTAATTTGGACAAGACTCTGTACTGAAAAACGAACTTCAAATGGCCTCGGAGCACGAGAGATGCATATGAATGAGTTATGTTTTGAAAATGTATTTTTTTACACTTTAATAATACCGAGGTTTGAAATGTTCTAATGGAAAACTTGGACTTTGTTACTATATCTTTTATTTTATGTAGAAGACTACAAGAAAACTCCTAACCGAAAATATTCTGAACTAGCTTGAGGAAGAGTATAGGCATGGAAATTTTGTGTTTGTTCAAGTTCTTCTGTTAATTGGTGGTTTGCTTCAAAATATAAAACGATATAATGTTTATCTGGTTACCAATTTGTTACAATTGACGAAATTCATTACGTGGCACATTACTGTTACTCGGAATCAAAACAAACGTCAAGACTGTGAAACACGTTTCATCCGGTACCAATCTAGCTTGTTAGCCTAGATATTCTTTTCTGTTCTTTGGGTTGGACGCAAGTTCGTGACAAATCAATCCAATCCACCTTACACTGCTATTAAGACACAAGTGAAGGTGATGCTGGATATGTTAAGATAATCAGGACGATGCGAAATCATTATCCAGTAAAGTTAAGAATGAAATGCACAATTTTAGTAACTGTCTGCCAAACAGTAAAATGTATTTTTGCACAAAGAGGCCTTTAAGTGTTCGGTATTGGAACAATTGGTGGCAACCAATGAAACAATAGTAAACCTAGCCGAACTTGGGCTCATTGCTTGAAAGGTTTGCCAAACAACAAGACTGCTTAGTTTTTGCTTTGAGTATATTTTATGTTCAAATCATTTCTTTAACTTCAGCTTTAAACTTTAAATGCCGTCTGAAGAAACGGAGTAAATAGATGTTGACGTTCTTAATGTGATTGGAATATAGCTTTTGCCCTTTTATAAAACCAAACTTCGATCAGAAAAGCAATCGATTCCCAAGCAGATTCTTACATAAAGGATGACCATTATAACCGCCTTAATTTATGCATAGAGCGCCCCAAGCCCTTAGGCCGAAACATAATCTATCGCAAAGGGAAACTCTGTTAACCGTCGTCACGTTATTCATCGGAGAAGCAGTTGGACTATAATTTAAGAAACAAAAACTTTCGATCTTCACTTTCTCTGAAATTGCCTCAAAATATTGATCAGCTCGAGGAAAATTATTAACTCCATCTGCCCGAAGCTCTTCGGCATCCGATCATTTTCAAATTAGTTCTGCTCACTTAAAGTGATTGAAAAGTTCCCAACGAAATTCATCAATTTTCTACAAAAAAAAACGTGACTGTCTTGAGGGATTTTTTTTGCGAGTTTCCTGATCATTTTTGCCCGATCGTGCACAGTGATCAATGCTTAAATTACTTCATATTGTATAATTTCAAAAGAAGCAACAAAAACTCTTCCAAAGACTCGAAGAGATTTTTTTTCCAAACATTTCAATGTGACCTTGCCCTCAATAAGAAGTGATCACGCTCGCCTAAGACCACTTGCACTCAGTCTCCGCGCAAGTGATCCATTGTGAGCGACATGTCACACCTGGAGGCTAATCTTGATCTGCTTGGTCCTCGTCTACAGCACTGAGCACTGGTCCACCCACGCTTCGCCTCCGAGATTATTAGCCTCTAAAATAGGCAGCAGATGTCGATCTCGCAATTTGCATTGAACAAATCCCCAACAACATGGTGTCCACCGCGATCGTCATATTTTGTGGATTTAAGGTGGACTTGCAAGGCTCCCAATACTCGGCGCTCGTCGAGCTATAAACGTGCCACAGGAACGCCCTAAAGCCACTTGATTCTGCATCAGCTGCAGTTGATCCCGGCTGCGGCAATGACTCGACAGCGCGGCTCAGCGCCGTTTGTGGCGAAATCTTCGAGTTGGACGGACATTTATGGTGTGACAGGAACAAATAAGGTAGGCTGTCGGCTTACACCTACTGAGTTTCCATGGCAGTCAGGTAGTTGTTATCTCGCGACTCACTCAGTGACTTTTAGGGTTGGTCTGGAGTTTTTGGGAAATGTCGCGTTTCGGGATGATTTAGTTGATGATGTCATATGTTGCCATAGGCCTAGTAGTGGATGGAAGGGTGGGAAACGATTATGTCATGCGGATTCTGAACGGAGAATCAAGTGGGATAAAGTGGATCACACCTTGCCAGTGGAATAATTCGTTTCTAAATCGATCTCGATCTTCATTAATGGCGGCTCGATTTCATGTTGCACACCATTTTTGAGAGGTTGTAATTGAGTCTTCAAAATGGGAGTTGCGAATCGAATTCCAAAGAAAATTCCACTTCACACCAAATTAGAATTTTAAATCTGTTTGCTATACTATTGGCACAAAACTAGATCTGAAGTCGGGAGTTACTAAGTTCGGTGTGCTTTTGGGATTTCTAATTAAAATAACTTTTCAGACTTCGACTGCGATCATGGGTGATCATGGTGTGATTTACAATAACATGCTTGTATGTGGTCATTGTCATGATCAGAGCCTACATCACTTCCAAAGCACACGAGTCCCAACTGATGCTACAGTGATTAGCGCAAAAGTGTGAGCTGTACGCAAATATTTTTCATTTCTGCTGTTGATCCCCGGGTGCTAAGAGGAACACTTCTGCTAATCTGCAATGCAAAACTGAACGCCGCTCAAAAATCCGTTCCACCAAGCCATCATCATTTTGGTTGACGTTTCTCACCTCTCCGCGAAACTCGGTCTTCGTGTGTAACTTACCGTAAGAAAACGTCCAGTTTTTACAGTTTTCAAAAGCGATTTTACTACCGGAACGGATTTGTAAGACAAGCAGACGTTCTCGGCCATTATTTTCGTGCTTATTAAAAATTCACTTAAGCGCCGCCACCAGGCCGGACCGCTTTTTTGCCACAGCTTTACCTGCGCACAGAGTTGTGTGTACTTTCACTGCTGCCGCATAAATAAATCTCGGGCAAAAAGTTGCTCACCCACTGTTTCTGGGTGATTGCGATAAATTCAGCGATTAAGCAAGATTGCGTCATTCTCGCGAAAATTACCGCGAGCCCAACTCGCTCACCTCTATTCTGTTGACAACGTGCAAATTCGATCGTGCACTCGTTCAACGCTCATTCAATTCTGGCTAAGACGTGGCGCAAACGAATCGATCCACGCGGACAGACCGGAGGGGGCCGAGCCGAGTCGAAAGATTTTTCAATGAAAATGGAATTCGAGACTGAATCGCGGGCTGGAGTTGATCCTCCTACGCATGTGCACCTTATATAATCGTCGAGAGATGGTGATTTATTCCGACAGCTGTGATGCAAATTTGATGCTGTTGCGAGAGAGGAGATGAAGTAGCTGCAGCCTTACGACACACGGCAACTTGTGGCCAAAGCGTTTTATGTTGGGCGCGACTCTGTGTCGCTTTATTTATCGGTTGACATGCATCAAAAGTGCATCGTTATGGCTTTGGGAATGAAATCGAAAGTGAATTTTTATGATTTTATTAAAAATTTAGAGAAGAATGTTGTTTGGGTCGTTTCATGTAACTCCAGAAAGCCTTTCACTCTGGCCATTAGCATATTCAGCGAGGCTCGACCGTGTTTATGGATTAGATAGTAACTCGGTAGCGACGTATGGTAATAGCCATCAGTTTGGCTATCAGATCTTAGACAGCTAACCAAGGACGTTCTCAATATCTGCTATAGACATAAATATTGGAGACTATAAAAGGACTGTCAAGTGTGCCGCAAAAAATCAATCATGGAGCGATCATTGCCAACTATAGAGTATAGGAGAATCGGCAAGCCTTAGCAAATTTCTCTGTAGGCAACCCTACCAACCTTCTTATATCGAAACGGCACATTGACAGAGTCCTCAGAAACTTCTCCTAAAAACCCACTTCGCCGCTTGCCAACAAGCCGATCCCAATAGGGCCCAGTGTTGCTAGCGGAAACAAGTGTTGTGAGAGGTGCTGCCAAGGTGTGACTTTAGAACAAGTACTGCGGACGGTGTATAGTCGCCAGGCATAGGCAACATAATGCCAATTATGGTACAAAACACGCATCACATTATCGATCCACGGCTTGTCTTAATTTATAAGTACTCCCTACACTACAGCTACGTCCCCCGATCCTGGAGGAGGGTCAGAGTGATCTTTATCCTGAAGATCAGCATACGCGGGCGCGAAGCAGCATAAGATTTTAGGCCAATAAGCTTGTTATCTTTCGTCCTGAAGACCCTAAAGCGCATGCTAGACCTATACCTGCCTAACTCCATAACCTATGTCCCTATGTCTACATCTCAGCATGCATACTGCAAAGGGAGATCGGTGGACCCAGCTTTTCACGAAGTAGGGGGCAGCGTGAAATACTCCCTAGAATACAAACAGTTAGTCTTAGCAGCTTTCCCAGGAGGCGCTTTCAAAGACTACAGCAACGTGGCTATCCGGAAGGCCTTGTGGAATGAAAACAGTCAATGGATCCCCTCATGCTGAAAACTACAATCATCTACAGCAGCTGGGCCAATAGCAGACTGATAAAGTCGATGTGGAGTCTGCCGTGGTGGAGTTCTGTTGTGCTAAAGAGAGATATCTCGAAGTACTTTCTCTCAGGAGCTGACTCCAGACGGAGGAACCTACCATCATATGTGAAGGCTAGGCAGACTTGGCTTTGTGATAACAATCATCCATCGCGCGACCTCTTGGGGTTGCCTCGTAAGGACATCGCCAGCCAAAATAAGATTTCTCTACAACACCCACAGGCGTAGCTGAAAGGGACGATGAGACAACCAAACATACTCGCTGGGGCAGTCCGGCTTTGGCCAAAATCAGGCACTGTGTACTTGGAGGAGGTTCGAAGCTAAAAATAGGACATTTAATACGGTACTCACTGCCGTTCTTACAGAAAAGTTTTCCACGAGTGCAGCTACAAAACGGGGCACCTCAGCGCCAATTGTTTTCCAGACTCCGGTTTGAATGGGACTGCCGCTCCTACCTACCTTACCCTTGGCTGAGTTTGGCCTATCAAAATCCCAAGGTTCGGCTCAAATTCATAGAATACTTTGAGCGATCGATTCACATGAGAATCGACGCAGTTCGATTTCTATGCTGATCGTGTTAACGCGGTTAGTACATGGGTTGGAAAACAAACGATAAAAAAGCAGCATACACACTCAACACTGTTTCAGGAACTTGGCCAACCTTTAATGATCAAAGTACAGACAAATTACTTGCAGCGTTTCAAATGTTAACAAGGCATGTCGAAGCATGATTGTAGGACATTGGAAACCAAACATCGACCCCTGCTGTGAGCAATTAGAATCGACTTTGAAAATCTACTCGCGTGTGCTACTGGTAAAAAACTACGAGATTTTACGCAGATACGAAAGATACTGGTTTCGTCTTTACAACAAGGAAAAGCTGTAGTATTTTGGTAGCTCGATCGGGGATCTCATTCCTCGTAAGCCATGCTACTGACCGCTCTATTTTTTGCCAACTAAGTTCATCTATACCGCGCATGCCTCTTAACTTACATCTGGGTCTGTTGTTGATTAATGCATGAATTTTGCTTACATCATAGCGGCCATTGCCTGTGCGTCGACGTGTTTTAAATTACAACGATATTAACGACTTGCAATAAATAACAAAGCCACTTTGGAGTAGCTGCAGCAACCGACTTTCTTAATTACAGTCCAATCAACCTAAAAGCTATTCAATCAATTTTAATAAACTCTCTACCGACTTCATTGAGCAGCAAAACAGGTTGTCGGTTCTGTGTCCATTTGTCGCTGCAGCAAGTCCCTGTGCTGACACAAAACGAAAAGTGGTTGAACTAATTACACCCGAGTAAAAGCCTTCTCCACAACA
Source organism: Thereva nobilitata (assembly GCA_963855945.1). NCBI lineage: Eukaryota > Metazoa > Arthropoda > Insecta > Diptera > Therevidae > Thereva > Thereva nobilitata. The sequence continues at coordinate 235,001,356 of OY979694.1, forward strand.
CGCAGAACCCGTCTCTGCGCCACTCAATCAGACCAGCTCGAGTGTAGGCTAGAAGACACGAAGGCGACTGGCTGCGGCCCAAGTGGGAAGACCGACGAATATTGTCAACCAGTCTGTCGTGTCTGCACTTGGGCCGGGGAAAAATGCAATAAAAACTCAAGGAGGGAAAACTGCAACAATTGCAACAATTTCTGTGCAGCATGTGCAAGTGATCAAGTCGACGATCGAGAGCAAAAAATAAGTCCTCATCTGGATCTATCCGCGGAATGCGAACCGAGCCCTGGAATTCCTCAGGTGCCCGACTGGGATGACGTTGTGAATTCGACTTTCTTTGATGCTGACGCGCAGTCTCCTCCCGGCAATCAGCATATTTTCGAGGATTAATTAACGGGGAAGTGTTTTGGGGCCTCTTTGTCTTGCGCCGGCGCATTGTGGAGCAGTTATTGCAACAATTTAAGAAAAAGTCTGCACATTCCGCCCTGACGATTGCGGAGCTTTATTTGGTATTCATCGTGAAGCTGCACCAAATGAGGACCGGACCTGCGGTGAATCGCAATTAGATTTCACGGTGAGGCGCCCGCTGAAAAAGAATGCCTGCCTTCACCCCGAGTGTTTTTGCATTTGGCAAAAGCATGGACGCACATTCGAGCTAAATGCGACACGATCAGCATACGCTGCTCCAGTTTCATTGAAATCTCAGTGGGACCATCTATTTGAAACGCCTTTGCAAAAACCTGCCAGCAGTCTACCTTCAGAAGATTTATGGCGAATCCACAGGCAAACTGCTAGCAAGATTCCGTGAACGCCTCACAATCCGCGATTAGATAATTAAAATTGGCAGCGCTCACTTTCAATGGTTTCGATTTTATCCAATTTTTTCGCTGTGCGCGCAATCGTCTCTACGTGCGCAGCTCGACTAAAGCCACAAGAAACCGAAATTCGTGGCCCACACCTGCGATGATTCATCACCGCTGGAGGAGCTTAATTTGCTCGGTAAAAAACCAACGTTGTGATTGTGGCCACGTTCCATTTTGGGGCTGAGTTGGGATCGAACCTTCGAATGATTTTCGCCAACTTCGCCTTCTCAAGGACACCCTGCGGCGTCTTGATATGTTGTCGAAATATTTCATTCATAAACGGCCTCAGCGGACGCGGGACAGTGGTGAATGGGCGATTGCCGATCGTCATTAAAACGCCTCGGTAAACACAGCTCAGCGCTAGTTGATGACTACTAATTAACCGAAGGAGCAATTAGGCTCGACCTTAATGAGTTTCGGCCAAAACTTTACTTAATGTCGGCCTTCGCCCCAGACTTTGACAGATCGAGCGAATTGTCGAAGAAGATGGGAAATGTCTTCGACACTTTTACGGCTCTTGCGGCTTTTTTATAGCCAACGACGCCTTTTTTGTAGTACTGCAAAAAAAACTCTCGTCTTCGAGATTATGCGAACAACGAACCACTTTCAAGTCCAGGCCTATATTTGAGGTGGGAAAATTGCTGTCGAGGCGCTAAGACCATCAACAATTCGAAGAAGATGCGGCTGTTTTCTCAAGATGCCCGTCTATAAAAGGAAGACAGGCGCGGTCTTCGCAGCTATGCACAGAGTGAGGAAAGCGGTTGCAATGGCATATTTGCGAGATGAAGCCGAATATAGTATTATGTGCAAAGGCTCGGGGGTGTTACAATAGATAAAGGCTTCTTCTATATTAAATCTGAAAGAAGTAAATAATTCAGTGCGATACAAAAATAGGCATTAAGCAGATCTCGGGGAATTTGTAGAACTAACGCTTAACCTAGAATCCATGAGAAACGATAGTTCAGTTCTTCTTCTGGTGAGAACGTGTACAAGTGGTCTGATGTGCCAGCAAGTCTTCAGCATGCATGTAACAATGTGACTAATGAATTTGGCACGGGGAAAATTCAATAATTGCATTAAAAAGTTTTGTTTGGGGCTCAGATTCTGTCGCTTTTATACTACCGGCGCCATTTTTCATAGACAAAAGTTGACGAGGGTTCACGTGTGAGCTCTAGGATGGTGTACGAGTTCGGAAATACTGACCACGGAAGATGGTTCTTCAGTCGAGTTCTTTTATTTATAAATATATCTCTAGAGCTAGCCAAAGTGTACGAAAAAGAGGAGCTACAGGGTGTGGGAGTGAGTGTGAGCCACGATAAACCACTTGTATTACTGCCTGAAGGCAAATAAAGGGAGTCTCAGGTATTAGGAATGCTTTTTTTGGCGATTGGAGTAAGAGACCCCAAGGAAGGCAGATTGGTGGAAACTTTACTTCGTTTGTGTTCTATACTTCTGAGTCCTATGTTCCTGTTAATAGACTTCAACATGAGCTTACGTTCATAAAACCAGTGCCAGGCAGGTGCTCCACTTATATTTCCGAAGGCGTAAGATGAGGGGGAGTATCGTCAAGAGCCAAGCTAGATTGGAGAGATTGGTCTGGTCAGCAGAGCAGTGTGGCGTTCTCTATCGAAAGGCTTGACAATATTTAAGGAAACCAGAACAGATTCACCAAAAATATTATTTCTTTGGTTGACCCACAAGACTTTCTTTCTACGAAAACACAAATCCCAATCCGTGGCTTTGAAGAAGTGAGAAAGCCCCAGCCGAGGCGATTTCGCGAAGCCTTCGGAAGTGCCATACAACTCTCTTAGGCACTATATTCGATGGGCAGAAGATGGATATCAGAAATTAGCGCTTAATAAGCAGTGGTACAAATTGTCGAGTGGTGAATCCCGTTCTATCAGTGAAGTCAGCTTTCTGTCGCAATAGTATTGAAGGGGAGTCGGTGAAATAAAACCACGTATTCTCTTTGGCAATTCTTTTACTGTTCTCTTTACTCTCTGCCTGACTAGTGCTTGCTGTCCGGCATTAGACTCAATGTATAGCGGTCTGGCATACAAATCCGTAGGCCGTGGTACTTTTAGACCCGATACCTCACCCATGTTAAATTTAGACCATTCTAAATTCCATAGTTAATACTAAGAAACGACAATTTTTGAGATATTCCAGAACTAAAGGCGAAAATAGCGTTTCCAACAATAGTTTCGTTACAAGTTAGCACGTTCATAAATATTTTAAAAATTCTTCTACAATCTAATAACAAACTTCCTCTTAAAAAAAACCCGAATGCCACACAACTTCTAGAACAGCGCGTCCACGTAGAACTCTTCATCAATCATCAAAGTTCTTAGAAAGCTTCGACTGTCAATTAGCATGTCGTAACGCCTTAAGCGGAAGAAAGACTCCCCATAATCGGTCAAATTTCACAATCCTATGCCTCCCCCCCTCCCCCTTAACATTCTTTCCACATTTCTGGGCGACGATGTTATGACTAATAAAAAGTAAATTGCAGCTGGAAACGGTACCACCTGAGTAAATAGCTATCGCCCGGGCTGTCTACACGGAACCGATATGCTGGAAATGCAAATTTACATCTTTCTGCATTAGGAGGCCGCTGCCATACCGCAAGGCAAACGTGCGAGAAATTCCACAGCGGAGACTCGCGTATTCCTGATGTGATCTCATCGAATCCATTTGAAGATTCCATCATCGTCGACTGTTTTCTAAGCAGCCATGAAAACTGGACCAGATGCATTTTTAAGATTGCAGGCTGCATCAAGGTGCCCTCGCCATAGTGAATCACCGCGAGAAGATCCGTTTCTCACTGGTTCAGAATTAGTGCCCTCGATTTCGGGTTGCTTCTAATCTGCTGCAGCGGGGATCGTGATAGAGTCACTAAAAATAGCCGAGCAAGGCCAACCTGTCCCAACACTGCACTGGTTTGATGACATCGACGTTGATACTAACGAGCATTGTCTCAGCTCCAGTTGCACGGAAGATGGATTTATTTTTAAGATTCCTCAGAAGTCGGGAGTGCAGCATCTGTTTCTCATAAGGGAACCGTTTGTTTGAGTTTAGTGGAAACCGACTAATAAGAACGGGAAATAGAGTCGCATTTGTAGAAACTTGAAAGGAAGCCGAAGAAGCGCGCGTGTGGCTGGCAGTTATCAAATTTCCAACTAAGTCCAATCGATAAATCAATCAGAGCAAACAGCAGCGCCCTCAAAAGGGGGCCGCCAGCACTGCAGTACGCAAATTGCAGGGAAGTGTTGAATTGAATTTAATTTACAAAAAAAACTGCAACAACGCAAAGGGCGAGCGGGAAACATTCCCGCCGATGATAATGGCGCAGAAATTCAGAGCAGTTCTGAAAGTTGGCTGCCATTGTTGCGATTCTCGGTCAATCAACGCCTCATTTCAGTTTCCTTTGAAGTGTGAAAAATGATATCTCCCAGCTCAGTTGCTTATAAACAGCATCTTGGCATCAACAACAAGTGTCCTACATAACCCCAACAAAGAGATTCAATTTGCATCAGAAAATCGCTTGTTGTCCAGACGCGACGCGAAACACGAAGCGGCGAAGCGTGCAGGCCGGCAGCTCATGAGCACAACGGATTTCAATTCAATTCAGCCAGCGACGCATGCGCCACATCCCAGCGGATTGTGTCATCTTGAATCCCGACTTGGCGATTTATTTCGTCGTTTTTTGTCCTCCTCCCTTGCATCAAACTTCGCTTCGGCGACTTAAAATCTGATTCGAGTTCTTCGAACGCTTAACGATGTCGACTGATCTGTCAAGACTGTCTGTCGGCGGCCTCAACAAGCCAAGCGTCTCTTCTGTGCATAATCTGTGCGTCCACAAACCACCAAATCTGGACCCTCTTCCACTTAGATAGGGAGCTGCGCTGGTATCTTCCACAAGACTGATGGGATTGACTTTGACTAGACATCGTCTATGGATTTTGATTGATGATTTCATAAAACGCTGCCTTCGTCGTGCCTTTTTGTTCTCGGTGGTCTGAGACTTTTTGTGCAAAAAGGTAAGATCCGTGCTCGGATTAAGAAGATTCTGTGGAGATGTAGCGATGCTAGAATTTGGAATTTAAATTTTAGAACGGCCAAAAACGAACATTTCGAAGTGAATTGGGAACAGCGCGGAATTCGCTATCGTAGAGAATTCTATGAATTTTTATTTAGGAGGATTTGCATATATTGCTTAAAAATGTTTTAATAGCAAAAAATTCATGAGGTTACCAAAAAAAGGAAGCATAAACTACAAGAAAACGTGCATTGGGGATTGAAATTTAAATTTGGTGTTTTTGGTTTATCTATTTTGAAAGCGTAAGAAGGAGACGTGGAGGCGATCAGTTCAGGAATTTAATTCTTTACTTAGCAATTGTGACAACCCTCAGCCTTACACTAAATGAAACTGAAGTCTTGCCTGATACTATCTAAGATCGATATCAGGTGTCTGGGTTTACCTTAGTGCACAAATTCTCTGCCCATATGGTAATAGTTATTTATATTAGGAGTGCCCGTTCAGAAGGTGAACAATAGTATATTCGCTACACATCTTCGGTCGTTCAATGAGTGTATGGGAGCGCAAGGAGTTGAGTTTTATGGCACGGTTTGTACCTTGCCTAGCTACTAGCTCTCTTAAGAAATCCTACTGGGATGCTTGTTTGGCGATTTAGAATATGTTAGGAACTTAAGTGATGGCTCAGCTATCCACACTCTCCACTGAGACAGAAGGAAGGGAATTGCTGTAAAGAGGAAAAATAAACAAGATGGATTATCACCTATGTAGGAGAAATGAACAGACGAAACATCATGCGGTTGCATGGAATCGAACCGCGGACCTCTGGGATGGTAGTTGGGCACCTTATCGCACAGCTAGCCGGGTATGGGTGAGAGTACCATTCATATCTTCACCTTAACGAGCTCATTAATCTCGACCACCTGCTGAAATATGCCTAAAAAGCACTTCGTACTCGTACAGTCAAGGCGAACATTAGTATGCCTCCCACGCCGAATTATAAATGATGTGAAATCAACTCGTAATAACAATCAAGCTTTCATTACGGAAAACCCATTCATATCCACCACGAGCTGCTCGTAAATTTAATCGAATCATAACAAGAAGGTAAAGGAAATTTCCCCCAATTAATATTGAAAGCGCCAAAAGTGTGTCGTCGTATCCAGCGCAGCTCAACAGAAGCGGTATTAATAATCACCCAACGATCGAGGCATGATTTTTATTCAAATCACACGAGTGCAGTCGAATCAAGCCACGGATTTGTTCTCCCATCCCAAAAGTTCTGTAATTTCGGGTTTAGGTGAAACTGTGAAGCAAAAAAACGACGCTTAACAACAGGTTTTCGAGGAGAGTTGAAGACCCCAGAATGGCGGCGACTCGAATTCGTCGAAATGTTTTTATCTATAAATTTCCTCGGTCATTTCCATAATTTATGCCAGGATTGCACATTTTTACGCGATGATGTGTGCGTCGCGAAACGGTGCATGCCGCTCAGTTTCTTCAGCAGCTGCCGAGCTGGGGTTCTATGCATTCCACTGAATGCTAACCTACAAGAGAAGACCCCATAACGAAACCATTCAAGACGAAGAAAACCCGTTTTTCTTTAAGCGAGAATTGTTTTCTTTGATGTGGTCTCCCCCGGGCCCTTGTATTCCGGAGCACGCCCAACTATTTGTTGTTGGTTCTAAGCTCCCATCACGTACTTTCTGTGGTTCTTTTGTGGATTCTTAACAGTCAAAATTCCAGAAGTTCTTTTTACATTTTGACCTTCTTCGAGTTGTTGCTGCTCGAACGTCTTGAACTTGAACACGTTTTGGGCAATAAAGAGTTTCTGGATGATGAGACTTCGCAATCGTACAACGGTTGGTTGGCGTTTAATCAACGAAGTAGGCTCGCGTGTGTTGTTTGTTTTGATTGAAGTTCACTGCAGTAAAGCTGTGTGAATCATAACTGTTCACTGGAAACGTGAGATATCAGTCGTCGGCATCCACTTTCAGCACCTGACGTAAGGTGTGAGTAAGTAATTCCGAGTCAGTTTCTTTATTGATTACGCGAGAAATATATGAAAATTTAATATCTCGGGAGGCTCAACTGGAAAAAAACTATGATAGTAAACATTGGTCCGCTTAAAAGCCAAAGTCAATTTGTATAAATAAATTTCACTTATTTGCGAAAGTAGCTGATGAAGTAAAGTAATGTCACTAACAATTACTAAGGCATCTGACTAAGTCGTAGTAGGTACATAATACTGCGAATATTAGACGAAGCACTATCCACCGTCATTCAACGCTCACAGAAACCATAAAAACCGAAAGATGCTCGTCGCTTATTTATGAAATAAAGCAGCATAAATTAAGTAAGACCATAACTTGCGGAGAACTACTTTCTCGGCATAATTTTATGGTTAATATCTCACCAAAACGATGCCAAAATGTCAAATCAACATCTCATGCAGAAATCCTCCTTAATTTATGGACAAAGCTCTTAAATAACTCTCAATCCAACGGCCTGGACAAAATCACAGTGACTTGTGCTCAAGCAACATGGAATTTGCATAAGAAGCAGCGCACAGATGTGGACCATAAATAGTCTCCGAGAAAAGGGCGACATTCTTCCAACTACGCGCAGCGCGTCTGGTTCCCAACTCCTTAATCTTATTCGTTTGCCTTATCTAACTTTTATGATTTGTTTATGCGCCACGCTCTTGCCCGAAAACGAAGAATCGAGACGAATTTTACAGCCGGATGGCAATCAAGTGTTTATTTTCGTTCGAGGATTTGCTGGTGTGTGATGGAATGGAAATCATAAAACGCCGCGAAGGAGCAGCGAGACGTCTCAAGGGCTAAAGTCAACGATTATCCCGTGTAATTCGAAGTCAGAACGGGCATGGATTAATTCTAGTGCTGCGATCCTGGAGATGCGAGACTAAACAGAACGCACTCAATTTAGAGCTAGTTGTTGCTAATGGGGAAAGAGGTGAATGGTAGGGGGCTAAAAGGTTAACTTTAATGGAACATTTAGTTTTAATGATTGGCTGAAAGCTGGTTGAAGGGATTATGAAAACATAAATGTGAAAGTGTAACTTAGAGCCGCGATCGTTGATTCCTTTTACACACATCAAGATCACAGTAGGAAAGATTAGTGGCGGTATTTGTAGTAAGACAATCTCAAGAGGCTTTTGAGGCAAACAATTGTTAATGTACAGCATGCAGTGAGATAAGCTTGAAAGTTGGTGATTTTACTCGAAAAGGTTAGCAGGTAGCAGCTTATTCTTGAATTCTAACCATACAATCAACTGTTCAAAGACCTTGTCCTCCAATTTGTGACTCTAAATAGAGACAAAACTAGCTTCGTTAACTGATTCATCCCAACATTTCCGTCGTTTCATCGCTGGGTTTCTTCATTCAAGCCCGCTTCAATTAATTTCACATTCTGACATGTTTTACACATGCCCAGCCCATTGAAGCCTTTTTAATGTGATCATAATGAAGGCCATCGCCTCGCCAAATAAATCGTAGAATGAATACTCCTCAGATCCTATCTAATTGGTCCCAGGATTATTTTAAATATTTTGCTTGCGAACGTGTCAATTTACGGTCTTAGAAATTTTACATTTGTCTTTGCATTCTGCCGAATAATGTTTTATTTCTTTGCGCTATCTTCAATCAATTCAGATTGCACTCCATTTGGGCCTTTTTTCAATTTCACCATTGCTTCTTGGTCCTATGTTGGTGGATTTATATTAAATGCTACCCTGGCCCATTGTCCTCTTTCTTCCGTCCATCTCGATTGCTATTCACTGATCTTCTCTGTTGTATCGTTCTATGTATTATTTGTATCTGATCTTCCGTAGATGTAAGTAAATTTCCTTTCTGAGTCCAATAAGGGCTGTCTTCGTCTCAATCCTTTATTTGGTAATTTCCTGATATGGTCGCATAACTGATTCATATTGCTATTGTTTGCTGCTAATTGTGTTTCCTACCAATATTTTCATAAAATGTCCTTTTATCTATTCTTGCAGCAAGTTTGACTTCCTTTGGTTTATGTCGATATAATATTCTAATTCCTCTTGTTTGGTATCCAATAATTTTGTCTTTAACACGTTTCTTTCTTTGTCTTTTCCATGTTTCGTCTGAGATCCATTCTTTCCTTTCCACTTGAACATATCCTGGGGTTTCTGCACCTTATCCTCTGAATATTTCCTGTATATTTTCAGGGGTTGGAGTCACATTTGTGATCGTGTGTTGGAGGCACTACTTAAGCTATGCAGAATGGTTATCTATCAGATATCATACCCAAAGTTTTCCCAATGGTTCTTCGAGCACAATTAATCAATAAATAACCACAGCGACAACATCAAGTGATAATTAAGTTTGGTTTCAATTATTCCTAACGCTTTGATATTTCCAAACCACAATTTAGCGAAACCTTGCAGCCAAACGGAGAATAGATAGTCGATGAATAGCAACCACATTACCCACATTAATAGAGAAGGCGATATCTTCACAAAGAAAGTTAATTGAAAATACATAAATATAATCATTTTTAATAAATCAAGCTGCATAGTTGTTAGATTTTATGTACCTAACATCGCATAATTATTGTTATTTACGATCATTATTTCTATTTGTGTCAAAAGCAATCAAGTTTTCAACAGAATTTACGCAAAAGCCACTCATCAGTGGGAAGTTCTGCAAGCGAATCTTAGTAAATAGGCTTCAGATAAATATAATCGGAAAGGTAGATTTAAATTTTTATCTAACTGCATTTTTAGGCAGTTAGAAACTAAAAACAAATTTTGTTATTGAGGATCGTTGAAGGATCAATAAGTTAAGGAATTTTTTTCTCCTCAGTTATCTTGAAATAATGTTTATGTAGAATTGCATTAATTTTTTCTCTTTTTTATGTATTAAAAGTTATATCTTAAATAAAATTATAAAATCGAATGTTTTGGCAATAAATAATAAAATCGAATGTCATCACATTTGGCAGCACTATAATCCGCCAACAAAACACAATTCCCCTCTGGCAAAGAATTGATCGCAACGAGTTCGAAAATATTCAAAAACAACGAAAAAGAAAGAGATGCAAAAAAGATAAAGTGAAAAAGGCCTTCACAGTATCAAACTCACACACGAATTACTAAAAAAAGATAGAAAATAACGCTGGCAACAAAGTAGAAAAGGTAAACAATAGTTTTATCGGCCGGAGACACACTTCCTCACACCAACGGAGCGAACCTTCGGCGAAAAGGGGAACAGGTGTACACTGTTAAATATTTCTCTAAATAGTGGAGCAATGTTGGTGTTTCTGTCATTCTTATTTTTATGTTTTTATCCCGAGATTAAATGGAATTACACGAAACTCTTTCACAACTCAAGGTGAGTTCACACACATTTCTTTTAGCACTTCAAACACTTCACCAGAAGATCGAAAAACGATCAAGTCTGACACTTGGGTTCGTATCCAGGCTCCCTTGACACAACTGCGACGATCACACAAAAACTGCGAGAAGACGTCACCAGAAAATTCTGTAAACACATTTTCTCGTTAAAATCTTTTGATTTTTCTTATTGTCCTCGAGGATGCTGAGTTGCTGGCGTTAATTTTATCTAAAATTTAATAAAACTCCCCCGAAGGAGCAATGATCTTACTCTAAAACTGCCCACACAAAATTCTTCGGCGAACACACACAAAAGAAGTCGCGGTCGCGCCGCATTTGGATCACTACTGACGAGGTGGAATCGCACAAGAAATTCCTTAGCTCGAATCGAAGCCAGAGTTGTGCTGGCCGAAGACTTCTTGAGGTTTTTGGGATATTTCTTGGCTTCTTTCTTAAGGTGTATGTCGAACCTTAGCGCACACGTTCGAGGAGGCTCCCTTATGATAAACTTCCAGGGAACGAGCAAGGCCGACGACGACGACTTTATAGAAGAGTGAAACCCGAAAGCATTACGCCGCAGCACCGGGCACACCGCGCTCACGGCACGGGAAAAGTTCTCGAGTTGATTACGATAGCTCGATTTACATCGTCATACTTCTGCGTGGTGTGAAAGCCGCCGATGTGCTTGATTGTGTAGGTCTAATCTCGGGTAATATTCCTCCTAGTTTCCGAGTTGGAGTTTTTAGGCCAGGCCGGTAATCAATTAGCGGCTTTCAACACCTCAGAAATGTTGAGGAAGCTGCAAGCACTCAGTGCAGAATTGCTGCGTGGTGCTTTCGACGTGTGTGCAATTAATTGAAGTGTCAATATTTCACTAACAGGGTGCCGAGTTGGGTTAACGGCAGCTACTTCCCGTTACGCTGCGGATTTCTTATTTAGTCAATAACTGGAAGCCGTAGAAAGTAGATGCAGAAAAGGGCTATTTTGATATTTATTGCGGATTATGGATGGGGCTACCACGAGGATTATATTCTGGGCTCCGGCAAATGCATTCCACAGCAACAGAAAGCAGAAACCCAAAGTAGAACAACAGACAATGTAAACTTACAACATTGTCAAGTGCTGCAGTTGTGCGGTCCTAATAAACAGAACAAATAAGTGCACACTATCTATCTTGCGCTGAGGTGACAAGGCACAGGCAGTCATAGGGTTACACTTTTCAGAACACGTGTAATTTTATGTGGAGCCATTCTTAACTCATTTGAATTTTTTACCATCTTCATAGTAAGTACGTAGTTTGATAGTTCTCTAGATATTAGATAAAATCCTTCGCTAAATTAGTTCATCGGTTAGGTGACTGCTACAAGACTACAAGACGCTATTTTTGACTACCACCTGCTGCTAGCCAGCCAAAAATGGAGCGCACTGGAGACCTGCATTCCAGAATTTTTAGAAGACAAATTGACCCAGAAGATCTGCCATCAAGTCGAATAATACGGCCCTTGTAATAATACGACTGTTTAGGAGATTACCGAATCAGTCAACCTTTAAGCAAGGATATACTACTAGAGTCCGGTGATAAAACTTATATCACCTCAAGTTGTTTTCTCTACGCAAACATCTCCTCTTCATACATGAACATGAATCGAGCTTCTTACTGTGCAATGGGGTGCAATGTCTGGCAGTCAATCTTGGGTGAAAGAAAGTAAATACAGAAAAATGAAAGATGCAAAAATGTCACACTGTTTCCGTTAATGGCTGCCTAGTGTCCAAAACGGCTTCGTTAGCATCTTAAAAAGTGATGATAGAAGTAAGAAGCAAGTTAACTAGAGCTGGTCTGAAGTGCGAACCTAGACATCAGCGTGAAGCCATGAGGCGGAAGGGGGACGCGTTGGCGGCCATCTTGGTATGCTCCACATTTCAGTCGATATAACCTGATAAAATTTTAGAAAAAACAAAGAAAACTAATTGTCTTCATTTTATTATCAACAAATTATTAAAATAAACACCGAAACGTCAAGCACAGGAGAAGAAAGTGGAACCTCCCAAAATGGCGGACACGAATTCTGGCAAACCCCGCTTGGATTCACAGCCACTAGATTACACTACATCTATACCATGCATCAATACTACCCCCACTGAACGCTGATTTCGACGGTCGACGCACAGTGGGGCCAAATCCAAAAAAGCTGGCCAAAAGTCGAAAAGTGTTCTAAATGATCTCAAATTGTTTACTCGGGGGTTTTCGGGGTCGCTGATTACGAATCCGTTATCAGAATTGACATTTTCAAAATGGCGGACTGAATATGGTGGACTTAACCTCCCCAAGAAGTCGAACACTTTAGTAAATAATACCCAAACATATTAATGGAGGGTATTCCGGGTCGCTGATTATGAATCCGATATCGGAATTTTCAAAATGGCGGACTCATTATGGTGAACATTACCTCTCCAAAAAGTCAAAATCTTGGCCGCTGATTACGATTGGTTATCAGAATTTCAATTTTAAAAATTGCGGAGTTAATATGGCTAAATGAGAAGTTTGGAAGGCTTCAAAAAGGACTAAAATATGTTTTCCTTATAATGTTGTCATTGTTTTGTATCTAAAATGTTATTAATATTATTTGAAACGTAAATTAAAAGAGTAATGTAAAGATTTAATGATAATATCTACATTTCTTTCTAAATGAAGAAAATGGCCACAGATACAAAAAACTATCATGGGAATAATACAAATTTAAATGAACCAGTTGAAGAAAGTATAAGATACGTTAAACCTCTAATGCCGGATCCACACGTTTGTCAAGGATTGGCAAGCGTTCGCAAATTAAAAACGCTTGCTTAAAAGAAACGTGTGGACGCATCACAAACGCTTGCCACAAACTTCCTTTGCAAGCATTCGCAAATTGAAAACGTTTGCTTTGGTTTGGGGAGCATCCACACTCGACCGGATCGGCCACAAGCGTGTCGCCAAGCTTACACAAGCTAAGCCAAACGCCTTCTCCACACGTTTGGATTTGCGAATGCTTGCCAAGCCTTGACAAACGTGTGGATCCGGCATAAAAATCATCGAAGTAATGTATGTACATAAAAAACGAACAAATTTAATTCTCACAAAAAAAGTTTAAGTCAGTCGTTAGGATTCGACTTTCTAGAAATATAAATTTTTTCAATATAAAATATGTCAGTACATTCACACTTATCCATACATATATTGATCTTCAATGTATGCGTATATAGAGCTAGCTAAAGTATACGTGCCTTCAGGGTTCAATATAAACAAACGAGTTGACAAAATACCTTGTTTTTATTGCATTGGGTTCTGGTCTCTTATAACGATCAAATCAATTTTATTTAAAAAAATTAGTAAAAAAAGGTTAGGGGCAGCTATGGGCAGCTATTTTTTTATTCATTTTATAGCTTACATGTTTACCTAACTCCTGATATGCGTTAAACCATCGAACACGACAGAACACCATAACTTTTTTATTATAAACCCTCTTTTTTTTGTTATTTAATTTTCAAAAATCAGGAACAATCCATGATTTTTTAACAATAATTCATTCATGAAATTTATCTTTGATAACCATGGTTGTATTGCACTCACCTCCAGGAGTTGATTCCATTTTGTCTGATCTCAATCGGTGATGTTTTCAGACTTCCACGCCTTTTTTTGCAATATACCTATTTTCAACTAACCGAACAAAGAAATGCACCTTGAGCAGAGGTGTATTGCAACTGAAATTTCAGAGCAGATAATAGGTTTACGATTCTTCTGTATGTACTTTCTGACACTTAGGGTATTACTGTTGCCAACCCAATATAGAAAAAAGTCAAGCTAAAACATTTTTTTTTCGACTTTTGGCCAGCTTTTTTGGATTTGGCCCCACTGTGCGACGTGTAAATGGCTTCCTTGCCGGAAGGAGAGAGTATCAGAGAACTGCTGCAAAGAGGAATATCATCTAGGTGGTAGAAATGGAAATGCAAAGGATCGTGGCGTTGCGTGAAATCGAACCATGGATCTCTAGAGTGATAGTTAGGCGCCATAGCCTCTAGGCTTGAGAACCCAGCTTTACCCCTGCGTTCAGTAAAACGCAGGAGATAGACAGTTTCAAAACTAGATTGAGTGATTAGCTTCGGCTTTCGATTTAATTAAGCTTGAGTTTTTTTAATAATTGGGTGCCTATGGAATTTCGAGGACTAAATTGCTCCCCTCGATCAAATAGTCCATTTATTATTCAATCAGTATTTCAGGTAATTAGTACTTTAATTTAAATGAAATCTGTGTGAAAGTTTATTATTATTAACAACACTCATTTATCGCGTCACAGAAATTATGTAGTTTCTCCCCGCTATTAAAAAAACGTTCAAAGCAAGCACATGTTTATACAAATCAATGCAATCGCGCTGCTCCTTAATTTTTGCTATAACGTTTCTGATCTGCAATGGAATAAATATCCGACAAAAAACGGCTAATAACGCGTTAACAAACTAAAATTATCCCGAAATAATTCTCAAAACGTTTCACGCAAAAACATTTAAAAAGGCAAAAAAAAACAAAATCACAATTTCGCGAGTTTCGTGTCGAGACAGTAATTGTCAAAAATAAAACTAAACACTCGACATTCTTCTTGTTCTCTCCATTTTCTAAACCAATTAAAATTCGCAAACTTTCGGTGATAATCACGAAAAGTATTCGGTAAACAAATTTGGAAAAAAATTGACTTTCTCCCAAAAGAACGCGAAACCAGGAAAAGCGACGTAAATTTTCCCCTTCGACATCGGCTGAGTGCCAAGAATACTTCAAGTTTGGAATCCGTGACGCAATCAGCCCGGCGTCAAGCTATTAGCACGTTGAGCATGCGCAACGGCGCAGCCCAGTACATAATCCCCGCTAAATTGATTATCTTCAAATTTTTTAATTCGTTCCGAGTTTATGGCAGCCCCATGCACGCCGCGTTGAGGTAGATCCGGTGCAAGGCCTTCACTTTTTTATTTACTTCTTTTATCTCTGCTAGAAGAACCTCAAAATATTTTTAAACATTTTCTTTTCATTCTTACGATGCAGAATTGTGGAAATCGCTGTTGTGTTGCTTTTTGTTTGCGTTTCTCCCTTGTTAAGTAATTTTTCCGCTCACCTTAACGGCGGTAAACAAGGCGAAGAACGTGGGAATCTTTGATTGACGTCTTTTCAATTACGCTGCGAACTCTACCGGAATGACGATGAGGTTTCTGGGTCACTATCAGAGAAGTTCAACGCACTTTAGTGAACTTGAATATTTTTGTATTTTTTGATTTACTATTTCCAATCGGGAACTCGGCGTATTTTTCTTGTTATTTCTGGTTTATGCTTGCGCGGCTAATATTAGAATTGGGATCGGCAGTTTCTATACTGAAGCATAAATATTAAGCAGCTCCGAAAATATGTCATCAACACGACATCATGAAAAACGGAGATCGCTTCCTTGACTACAGAATGATTTTGGGCTACAATTTGTTTGCCTTGGCACGATTTTGAACGGCGTTGGTGACAGCATAACCCAAAAACATGCTTCCCAACATCAGTCAGTAGATTTGAGATACTGCATTAGTCTTAAGCTGCAAAGGGAAAGATTTTGAAAGCACTTTAAGGGACCTTGCTGCGTAACTCGGTAGGGTCCCAAAATCCAGATTCTAAAGCCGAGGGTCCACCAGGAAGTAAGTTCTGAAAGTACTTGAAAAGGGTTTCCACTAGAGCAAAAGCTTCCGGAAGTTTGTTTCTAGGCGGAGCTGACTTCTGGAAAGCGATTGAAGAGCTTGCTGCAAGCTCCTCTTAAGGTGTTTCCATTTGATCTAGGGTTGCATTTATAAAATCCGAAACTTGTCGCAGGTTATTTGATGAAAGCTTGCTCTACACGCGAAATTGAAAGGATAAAGAAGTGAATTCAATCTCTAGTATCGAGCTTAGCTTGGAGAACAGAAAAATTTTGATGTTATGAAGACTCACAGGGGTATTGAGGAATATGTCTATGGACGAACGACTATTCATGAACGAAAATCTTTTATTTTTTAGGTGTAGGGTTGCGCAGATGCTAATCAATCAGGGTATATTGTCAAGTCCATCGGATTTGTTGTTGACAAGCTCTTTGATTAGTTTTGATTAGCTCTACACTCTGCTCGTAATAGCACGCGTACTATGGGGGACGTTCCATGGGACCTCACCAGCAGTGTTGCCAAATTAGCGCTTTAGGCGCTAGATTTGGTGCTATTCAATATGTTTTGATGCTTAAAAACTGCCGTTAGCACTAATTTAGTGCTTTCAAAGAACTCTTAGCGCTTTTCAACTTCGAAATAATTTTTGAGCAACAGCTTTTAAAAATTAACCGACTATTTCCTTAAAAATATATAATTATAAAGATTCATGTGGCATCAATCCTTTTAAAAATGTTGCGGAGCTCGATTTTCTCCTTACCTTTTTGAAATGCCGATATTGAAAGAGTATTCAGTCAAATGATTATAGTGAAAACAAAATTGAGAAATAGAAATATTACCTATGTTGAAAGCTATTTTACACATTAGATTTGGCTTATCGCTTACAAATAAAAGCTGCCATAATTACAAACTTCCTCCAGAAATCGTGGAAAGAACAGGAATTTTAAACTCTTATAACAATAATGATATGCAATGGAAATCGATGATGAATCGTTTTTAGAAATTAGAATTAACGTGAAGTAATGAAAAGTTAGAATATTAAAAAAAATGTTTTTTTTTATTTAACTGCACATAAACGTGTTTCTAGAATTCACGCCGTATCATAAAACTGCAAAAAATTATGCCCTATAGTTAGACCGTTTCATTAAAATAGAGCGCTCAATCTTTTAGCGCTCTTTCATTTAAATTGGGGCTAAATTTTAGCGCTCATTCATTTAAATTGGCGCTAAATTCTAGCGCTTTGCTGCTAATAAAGTTGGCAACACTGCTCACCAGTCCTGAAGAAGGCATTACATTCAGTGTGTGGAAAGAAAAGTTAGAGGCGAACAGAGATTGTGGTAAATTGGTTTAGAACACACACAATCGCACTCGCGCTCACTCACAATGCACACTCGCACTCGCGCTCTCACAATGCACACTCGCACCTCCACCTGGCACTCGCACTTGGCACTCGCACTTGGCACTCGCACTTGGCACTCGCACTTGGCATTCGCACTTGGCACTCGAACTTGGCACTCGCACTTGGCACTCGCACTTGTCACACGCACTTGGCACACGCACTTGGCACACGCACTTGGCACACGCACTTGGCACTCAAACTTGGCACTCAAACTTGGCACACGCACTTGGCACACGCACTTGGCACACGCACTTGGCACACGCACTTGGCACTCAAACTTGGCACTCAAACTTGGCACACGCACTTGGCACACGCACTTGGCACTCAAACTTGGCACTCGCACTTGGCACACGCACTTGGCACACGCACTTGGCACTCAAACTTGGCACTCGCACTTGGCACACGCACTTGGCACACGCACTTGGCACACGCACTTGGCACACGCACTTGGCACACGCACTTGGCACTCAAACTTGGCACTCAAACTTGGCACACGCACTTGGCACACGCACTTGGCACACGCACTTGGCACTCGCACTTGGCACACGCACTTGGCACACGCACTTGGCACTCGCACTTGGCACTCGCACTTGGCGCACGCACTTGGCACACGCACTTGGCACTCGCATTTGGCACACGCACTTGGCACACGCACTTGGCACACGCACTTGGCACACTCGCACTTGGCACTCGCACTTGGCACTCGCACTCGCACTCACACTCACACTCACTCTCACTATCACTCACACCCACACTCTCACACCCACACCCACACCCACACCCACACGCACACTCACCCTCACCCTCACCCTCACCCTCACTCACCACTCACACTCACTCACCACTCACACTCACTCACCACTCACACTCACTCACCACTCACACTCACTCACCACTCACTCACCACTCACTCACTCACTCACACTCAGTCACTCACTCACTCACTCACACTCACTCACACTCACTCACACTCACTCACTCACACTCACTCACTCACACTCACTCACACTCACTCACTCACACTCACTCACTCACACTCACTCACTCACACTCACTCACTCACACTCACTCACTCACACTCACTCACTCACTCACACTCACTCACTCACACTCACTCACACTCACTCACACTCACTCACTCACACTCACTCACTCACACTCACTCACTCACACTCACTCACTCACTCACACTCACTCACTCACTCACTCACTCACACTCACTCACTCACTCACTCACTCACTCACACTCACTCACTCACTCACTCACTCACACTCACTCACTCACTCACTCACACTCACTCACACTCACTCACTCACTCACACTCACTCACTCACTCACTCACACTCACTCACTCACTCACTCACTCACTCACACTCACTCACTCACTCACTCACACTCACTCACTCACTCACTCACACTCACTCACTCACTCACTCACACTCACTCACACTCACTCACTCACACTCACTCACTCACTCACACTCACTCACTCACTCACACTCACTTACTCACTCACACTCACTCACACTCACTCACTCACTCACTCACACTCACTCACTCACACTCACTGAGCGGGTTTAGACGGTGCGCTTCAGCGCACGTGCCTCACGAACTTTGTGGATAAAGGGAGAAGTGGGCTGGTACCTCTCTTCATTCCCACTCCTCCCTTCATCGCCAAACGTTCGTGAGGCACATGCGCTGGAGCGCACCGTCTAAAACAGCTCACTCACTCACACTCACTCACTCACACTCACTCACCCACACTCACTCACTCACTCACTCACTCACACTCACTCACTCACTCACTCACACTCACTCACTCACTCACTCACTCACTCACTCACACTCACTCACTCACTCACTCACACTCTTTCACACTCACTCACACTCACTCACACTCACTCACTCACTCACTCACTCACTCACACACACTCACTCACTCACTCACTCACACTCACTCACTCACTCACACTCACTCACTCACTCACTCACACTCACTCACACTCACTCACACTCACTCACACTCACTCACACTCACTCACACTCACTCACACTCACTCACACTCACTCACACTCACTCACTCACACTCATTCACACTCATTCACACTCACTCACACTCACTCACACTCACTCACACTCACTCACACTCACTCACACTCACTCACACTCACTCACACTCACTCACACTCACTCACACTCACTCACACTCACTCACACTCACTCACACTCACTCACACTCACTCACTCACACTCACTCACTCACACTCACTCACTCACACTCACTCACTCACACTCACTCACACTCACTCACTCACTCACACTCACTCACTCACTCACACTCACTCACTCACTCACACTCACTCACACTCACTCACACTCACTCACTCACACTCACTCACACTCACTCACACTAACTCACACTCACTCACACTCACTCACACTCACTCACACTCACTCACACTCACTCACACTCACTCACACTCACTCACACTCACTCACTCACACTCACTCACACTCACTCACACTCACTCACTCACACTCACTCACTCACTCACACTCACTCACTCACTCACACTCACTCACTCACTCACTCACACTCATTCACTCACTCATTCACTCACTCACACTCACTCACACTCACTCACACTCACTCACACTCACTCACACTCACTCACACTCACTCACTCACACTCACTCACACTCACTCACACTCACTCACACTCACTCACACTCACTCACTCACACTCACTCACACTCACTCACTCACTCACTCACACTCACTCACACTCACTCACTCACTCACACTCACTCACACTCACTCACACTCACTCACTCACTCACTCACTCACTCACACTCACTCACACTCACTCACACTCACTCACACTCACTCACACTCACACTCACACTCACTCACTCACACTCACTCACACTCACTCACTCACTCACACTCACTCACACACTCACTCACACTCACTCACTCACTCACACTCACTCACCCACTCACTCACACTCACTCACACTCACTCACACTCACTCACACTCACTCACACTCACTCACACTCACTCACACTCACTCACACTCACTCACACTCACTCACACTCACTCACACTCACTCACTCACACTCACTCACACTCACTCACACTCACTCACACTCACTCACACTCACTCACACTCACTCACACTCACTCACACTCACTCACACTCACTCACACTCACTCACACTCACTCACACTCACTCACACTCACTCACACTCACTCACACTCACTCACTCACTCACACTCACTCACACTCACTCACACTCACTCACACTCACTCACACTCACTCACTCACTCACTCACACTCACTCACACTCACTCACACTCACTCACTCTCACTCACTCACACTCACTCACACTCACTCACTCACACTCACTCACACTCACTCACACTCACTCACACTCACTCACACTCACACTCCACTCACTCACACTCACTCACACTCACTCACACTCACTCACACTCACTCACACTCACTCACACTCACTCCACTCACTCACACTCACTCACCCACTCACTCACACTCACTCACACT